>SNQJ01S0069899.1:189067-201979 GCA_010110895.2 Picea sitchensis | reverse complement strand
CGTCGAAGCTTCAGCAGATGCCCAAGAAGGCACATACCACACTTTAGGCAATAGACATCCTTGCAGAGAATCCATTGGATTTGAGGAGGAATCGATCTCAGCATGAGGATCCTTCTCATGTATTTTCAGCTTCAGAACCTACGATGCCCATGCATTGCTATATGGTTCAATCTACTGATCCACAAAAGTACAATAGGGTTTTGGGAAATCGATTATGGAAAGAAGCCATGCAGAAGTAGTATGACTCACTCCTACAGAACCAGACTTGGAATATGGTTCCACGTCCACCAGAAAGGAATATTTTCAGGTGCAGATGGGTCCACAGGATCAAGAAGTACAAGGCCCAATAGGTTGCCAAAGGACTTCATCATATCCATAAAGATTTCTAGATATTCACAAAGACTTTCAATGAGCATAAGTTTCAAACTTTGCGGGCTCATCTTGCAGAGGAGAACACAGTTGCCTAGCAGTTGTCATTTTATTCTTTTGATACATTATCTTTTGAGGTGGAGTTTTGTTCCCACATGGTTTTCCCTCTTTCCTCACTTTTATTAAGTGTTCATTAGTTGCATTGTACACGAGTACCTAAAATGGCCTGGTAGTCCGGACTCATTTTTTTCTCCATAGTGATGTTCAAGGGGGGTTAATATAAGGTTATGGGAAACCAGAAGTGATTAAAAGTCAAGGAAAAGGGTGTGAAATAATTGTAAAATGAAGTGTGTTAACTCAACATCTCCCCCCAACTGAACATGTTGCATGTCCTCATGCACCTTCACATCTGGCTCTATTGAATTGTGTTATGGGGTCTTCTTTCTCTGTAAAGTATCTGAGTGGCAGTTGAGATACTCATGGTTAGTTCTTGTGTGACAACCACAAGTTCTGCAAGTGTTGGTTCTTGTGTAGAAACACTTACCTTTGATCATGAGTTTCAATTAAGCTTCTTGTGGTTGGTTCTTATGTGGCAATCACAATTCTTTGTGTTTTGTTTCTTATGTGAGAACACCTACTCCTTAGAATTAACCTCTTTTTTGTTACAACAAAGAATCTTCCCCTTTTAGAAAAAATATCATAAACTTGAACATTCAATCATGCATTCAAAATGATGACCCAATAGTTTGTGCAGAAACAAAATATCTTCTTCCCTGGCCCATCATATTTTTTCAATGAAATATCTAGTTCAATAGGTACCAAATCATTTTATGAAGTGTGCACACAAAACCCATATGATGGATTTTTGTTTAAGGTTGCACTAGTATGCAAACAAACAAATGGTTACTGGATCTCCAAAGGGTTAGAATATGTCCTATGAAAAACTTGGTCATCCCATTTATCATAATTTATCAACTCGATTCTGGTGAAATTTTGTGGAGTTGTTGGTATTAACTCTATTCTTATATCCACCAAAATTCATGGCCCACGAATGCACAAATCTAAAGAAAAATGCAAAATGGTTGTAGGTGACGATGGATGATTTCTCACAAAATATAAATATGTTTGACTTGCAATTTTTTGTGTTTATTAATCTTACCTTGATGCATCTCTCCTCGAAATTTCACAACCGATGGGTTCAATATTTAAAAGATATATTGAAATCAATTTCTACCCTATTTCATATTTTTGTTGTTTTCCTTCTTGGAGAGTTTTATACATGTGATTAACCTTCCTTATTTCCCATTATGTATGAAAGAGAATCAACAATACATTTATTGATAATTATCTTGACTTTGAACCCAACATTCTTCTTGTGTTTTCTGTCAGTGATACATATGCATCATTAGAACATGATGAAATAATTATAACAAACAAACAATCCAAGCATCAAACTAATGGAGAAGAATAGTATCAGAAGATATTTGTAACCTGAATTGATCAGTGTCAAATGAAATACAGATATGAAGAAGTGTCACTTACTCTTTTTTATGAAATAATTGGAAACACATGGGAAACAATGGCCAAATTGCTCAACAAAACAATTTAAATAAGGGAAACTTCTCTCATCACTTATGTTAGTTCCTAAAGTCTACACCTGATTGCTAAGGGGAAGAGCTAGGCCACCTCAAGTTTTGAATGGTTGTTTTTATTTTATTTTGTTGGTTAGTTAGAGGGTTTGTTTTACCAAGACAAGAGCATGGTTGGGTTGGAAAAATGATAAGGATGAGGTTCCTCCTTGGTTGGTTCCACACTAATGATAGACAAGTGAAATAATAGAGGTAAAAATAAAGGGAAAAAAAAAACCACTCAATGAATAATCTACTGCAAGAAGTTTAATACTTTAAATATCATTTCAAGACATTAAACGTGTATCAAAAACACAATTACTCCCACAAGTTGCAATAAAAACAAATATTCACCAAAGCATTAGTTGTTTTGTAGGTTGCATATTAGTAAATACAAGTTATACAATAGTTGAAGGAAATGAAATGTACGTTGCAAAAATAAAAATTGCATTTGAGATAAGATAAAAACACATGAATATTTGGGCAAAAACATTGTAATCAAGAGTATATTCACCAGTTAGAGAGATTTAATCCATGCATAGAACAGGTTGAACCCGTTGGTGTATTGATCTTATTTTTCCAAAAACTCAACCCTTCAAAACATACAAAAACTGCATATTTATCAAAGTTGTAAAGGCTCTTGTCCATCTAGGACTAAGAATTAACTCTATACTACCGGTTGCAAAACAAATTATTAACTTAACTAGAAATTGTCGGAGTATAGTAATGTATAATTCAAACTTAACTTTAACAAAAAGGAGTGGTTATTAACACACATAAAATACCACTTATTAACATGATCTGAAAGAGTCTTGCAATTAAACAACTAAAAACTACTACTAGTAATGAAAATGGATTAAGGCATGCGTTGGAATAAATTGAGATTTGACAGAAAATGACTAGGAGTGATAGAACTGAGTCCTATATCAAGCATTGGTATCCACACACATTGTTGGAGGCCACTGGGAGATAACTGGATTGTGTTTGGCTATTCGACAACNTCGGAGTATAGTAATGTATAATTCAAACTTAACTTTAACAAAAAGGAGTGGTTATTAACACACATAAAATACCACTTATTAACATGATCTGAAAGAGTCTTGCAATTAAACAACTAAAAACTACTACTAGTAATGAAAATGGACTAAGGCATGCGTTGGAATAAATTGAGATTTGACAGAAAATGACTAGGAGTGATAGAACTGAGTTCTATATCAAGCATTGGTATCCACACACATTGTTGGAGGCCACTGGGAGATAACTGGATTGTGTTTGGCTATTCGACAACACAAGTATTCCAATAGAGAATGAACACCTTCTGTAACCACTCACATAACCAGATCAAAGATCAACACGCTGATGATTTCACGTGGTAAAAAACCTATGGGGAAACATCCATGGCCCCAACCAACGCAACCACTTGGAGCAGTTTATTAATGCAAAAGAAAAAGATTACAAAAAGATTTTAGAAGAGAGTTTCACACAATCGATCATCGGCAAATGACCCTCCATGCTCTTTAAATAGAGATCATGGACTAATCATGTGTAAATACATAGATCAATGGTTGTTAATATCGAGGTGAGTATGAGGCGTCAGATCACTCTAAGTCGGGAATATATCATGATCGTCAAATTTCCTAACTACAAATGCATACTAATGCAAACTAAAGAAACAAACTTTTACCTAACGACACCTTAGACCAAGTAGATCTTAGCTAACTTCTAAGTGTCTAAATATCCTAACATCACCCCTTAAGGACAACTTGGGATATGATTGAATGATTTAAAATGTTGACACAATAGGAGAAGGAAGGAGGCATTAGATCCTATCCCCCCTTAATGACAACTTCCTCTCCTAACATAGATCGAAGTTTGGAAAACTTTGATTCTATAAGAGACGTTGTGAAAATGTCTGCAACTTGATATTCTGTAGGGAAAAAGAGAACTTCAATAACTTGATCATGAATGAGATTTCTTATGAAAAGCGTGTGTAGCTCGATGTGCTTGYTGCGTTGTGTTGAATTCAGTCTTTGGCAAGATTGATGACACTCTTATTTTCACACCAAAGGCTGGTCGGATGCTGTTGCATGAATCCAAACTCTAAAAGGATCTTTTGAAGMCATAAGGCTTCCTGATTTTCATTTACCATTGCTCAATACTCTGCTTCTTCTAAAKAAAGTGCAATAGTCTATTGTTTCTTACAGGCCCAAGTGACAGGTCMTGAACCAAGTCTGAAAACATAACCTACATTAGACTTCTGATCATCAGGGTCATCAACCCAATATGAATTAGTGAAACCAACCAATAAAGGAGTCCCCCCTGAACTGTAATGTATCTTGAACTGCACTATACCATGAACATAACGATGTATCCTTTTAGCTACTTTCCAATGGATTTCATGAGGTGTTTACATATACCAGGAAACAAGACCAATAGCAAAGGAAATATCAAGATGAGTATGATTTAAGTATAAAAGGATACCAACTAACTAACAGTACATGTTGGCCTCAAGTTCAATATATGTACATGTGGAAGTAAGCTTGAATCCATACTGGAAGGGAGAAGGGGTTGGTTTACAATCATCCATGTGAAAGCGACAAAGAAGGTCACAAGCATACTTACACTGGGAAATAAAAATTCCTTCATTGGTTTGAAAAACTTGGAGGCCAATGTATTTGGATCATGAGTCTCTAAAAATTGAGCCAAAAGTGAAGAGGCTCGTTGGAACTGTGAATGTGTTCAACGCTGATATGAAGGATCACCAACAAGAGCACCAACTTCTTCTCATGTTGAACGGACCCATATAGGAAGCGGTCAAATTGGTGTTGGTTCAGGTTCAAAGGACTCATCTTGAGGAAGGTGAGTAGGTGGAGGTGGATTTTCATCCTCACTATCATCATCTGAAGGAGAAACCAGAATAGGAACAAAAGAAGGAAAAAATGTTGAAGATGGCTCACAGGCTGAAGAAGGAATAATAATCGAATTAGGCTTGCAGGACAAGAGATTTTAATCAAATTTAACATCTCTTCTAATAATAATTTCATTACAATGTGGTTGAAGAAGTCTATAACCTTTGACATCTTCAGAATAATCAACAAATATACACTTCTCACTTTTAGGTTGCAATGCTTTCCTTTTCTCATTAGGAATGTGAGCCCTTAGTATACAGCCAAATACACAGAAGTGACTTACATATGGTTTAATTTTCGTCCAATATTCTTTTGGTGTTATATTTTTAAGAGCCTTTGTGGGAGTGTGATTGACTATGTAATTTGCACAGTTGATTGCTTTCACCCAATATTTTAGACTTAATCCCTTAGATTGGATCATACAATTATCCATTTATTTTAATGTGTGGTTCTTTCTCTCAGCAACAACATTTTGTTATGGTGTATATGGAATAGTGTGTTTCATTTGGATTCCCTTTGTAGTGCAGTAAATTGTAAAATTATTGTTCACATATTTCCCTCCATTATCTGTTTTTAAATTTTGAATTCGATGTCCAGATTTCTTTTCTACAAGGGCATTGTAGGCCAAAAACTTGTCAAAAACTTTGATCGTAAGTTTTAAGAAGTAAACCCAAGTACGTCTGGAAAAATCATCAATGAAAATTAAGAAATACTTGCACCCAAAAAAAGAAGGAGAAGAAAGTGGACCACACAAATCACTGTGAACAAGCTGCAAAGGGCCCGAGGCATGCCAAGAGGCAAGTTTGTCAAAAAATTCCTGAGGATGTTTTTGGAGAACATAGTCAACATAAACACCATCTTTGCATGAAATAGGAGGAATACCAGTCACCATCTGTTGATTACATAGTTTCTCTAATGAGCGATAGTTTAGATTACCAAACCGCTCATGCCAAAGTTTTCTCAAGTCATCGATATGAGAAACAAAAACTGATGAAAAATATTATGATCCAAAGTTGTCAAACTTGTACAACCTGGTAATATCATCAACAATTCCAGTTGCAAGAACATGCTTAGGATCTTTTAGATCCTTGATTACAACTTGGTGAGGTGAAACCTCTACGGTTTTACCTTCACCTGAATAAGTGATTTGATATATTGATAGAAGGTTACAAGAAAGACTTGTAAGACATAATACATTATTGAAATGACCATTATCTACTTGAACTATTCCATATCCTACAACACTAAGAGATCTATCATCACCAACAAATATTTTCTTGGTGTTACATTCATTTAGAGAAGAAAATATGTCTTTATCCTTAGCCATATGATAAGATGCTCCTAAATCAATAATCCACTCACCAGAAGAAGAAGTATAAGTTGTATTGAAGGAGAAAGCATAAGCAGAAAGTGCATGTCCATGAGAAGAAGAAGAAGAAGTAGAATCAATATTGATGTTGTGCTTATTCATCGTTGCTTCTAAAGATGCCATCTTCTTGAAACATTTGGACTCATCATGACCATCTTTATCACAAAAGTTGCAATGTCTGTCAGTTTTCTTATCTGTATATTTTGCTCCTTTGTCACCATTAGGCATTAAAGATGTCTGAGCAGGTTTGGGACCCTTATGTTAATTTTTGTTGTAGCGAGGATGTTGCTTCTTGGGATACTTCGGTTTATATTTCTGCTGGGAAACTAAGGCTTTGTTGGAGGTACCTACAGTGCTGATCACTCCAAATTGTATAATCTTACCTTCCTCTCTAATTGAAATAGCACAAAATGAATCAAGAGTGGGTTTTTGATAAGCTTTCCCTAGAGCCTCTCTCATGGCATAAACGGTAGATATAAACACAGAATATGCACTACCTAGCTTAGAAAGAATAAGATAGATGCAACACTCTTCCTCCATGTCTATCTCACATTCCTCACATAAAATTTTGAGTGTTTTAAACTTAGATAGATAGTCTCCAAGGAAATAAAATCACTTGGAATTAAGGTCAGTACTTGATTTTCTAACTATTGTGCTCGAATAATATTGAGTTTACCAAACACAGATTCAATCTTTTCCCAAGCTTCATGGGGGTCATTAATTTCTTTAAGGTGGAACCTTAAATCAGGAAAGATGGACATTCCAATTACTCCACGTGCTTCATCACTCCTATTAGCCCATTTGAATTTCTTGTCATCATCAATGGGTGTTTTTTCCTTTCCCAAGGTAATATGATACAAGCCTTTACTTCTTAATAAATCGTCCATATGAGATTTTAATTGGAAGTTGGTGTTGCTGGTAAGAAAGAGATTACTTGTAGAATCCATATTAAATATGAAGATAATATGGATTTAAAAACTGAAACAGATGATCTAGATGGAAAGAGCTCGAAAATTTATGCGGTTTAAAAAAAAAACGTCATTGAAAACAGACTTTGAATGTGAGAGTTATGTCATTTTTAGAAAAAGGCATAAACAATAACCAAGAGACTATGTGATAGTGTAAGTTGTTTTATGTAGTGACCCAATTTTATAAAGATAAGTGGGGATCACTTTTACAATGAAGTTACTTTATAAAAGAAAATCAGCATGCAAAATAAATAACTCTAAAATAAAATATTAAAGCTACTGATAGTGATTCACTTGTATACTTGAAGTGAAATACACTTTACAATTTGAGCATGAATGTTTTCAAAAAAAAGTAACAAAAGAGAGACTTGAACTCAAGACCTCTTACTTGATAAGGAAACTTTTAACCAAATAGTCTAGCAAAACATATTGTATTTTTTAGGAATAGGCTTGTTGTTGTTGAGCATGCTAAAAAAAAACTCTTTTCACAAAAGATAAAAAAATCGCTTCTCGATGACAACAAAGGTTAGATCTTGGTTAGCTTACCTGGAAGATGCACATGTTCCTATCTATTTCTGATTTTCCGAGACTGCACAGGGAGTTAGGAAAAGATAATATGCAAATCTAGAAGAGTAGAAACTCGTAAATAAATAATACAAAACCTAAATAAAACCAAAATAATACTCTGCAAAAAATTTTAAAAATGCGTATGTAGGCTTTATACCTCCGAATATCACTGAAATGGTTGTATCTTGGGCAAACATAAATATTTTTGAGTGAAACAAAAAAAATTCTTGAATGTAACGAGCCCTCTAGACGCAATGGAACTATCCTCTAAGCTTGGAAATGTATGAAAATTACATAAAATAAATATGAGGCAACTCGGCTTCACGATCTCAATCTACAATAGGAGCAGGTCTTCAAACAGGCTATGAAGCCATGTTTGACAACACATGTATTCCAAAAGAGGAAGAACACCTTCAGTAACCACTCACATAACCATATCAAATATCAACACACCGATGTTTTCACGTGGTAAATCCCCTATGGGGAAACATCCACGACCCCAGCCAACACGACCACTTGGAGCAGTTTATTAATGCAAAAGAAAAAAAATACATAGATATTTTACAAGATATTTTCTCACAATCGATCATCGAAAAATGACCCTCCATGCTCTTTAAATATAGATCATGGACCAATTGAGTGTTAAGACATGGATCAATGACCATTACAGCCGAGGAGAGTATGAACCATCGGATCACTCTATGTCAGGAACATATAGTGACCATCGGATTTCCGAACTACAAATGCATACTAATTCATACTAAAGAAACACACTAAGAAACACACTTTTACCTAATGACACCTTAGACCAAGTAGATATTAAATAGCTCCTAAGTGTCTAAATATCCTAACATTGGCAACATTTTTCTTCTACTTATCTCTTGGAGGAAATAAGCAAGTCATCTGGCATTTTTTCAGAGTCGCTTATATTATCTCTATAGTATGGACGTGTAGTTTATCCATTCCTGGTTTGGAGCCTCTTTTTAAACATTTCAAAATTTTCAATAAATGTGGGTGAGCCACTTTGGAAATTTGACGTTCAACAGCTTCAGAGCGCAGAGTGTACATATATCCCGGAGGACCAAACTATCAGAGTCATTAACCAACACTAATCACTTGTTAATCAAATATTACCTTTAACCTTCATCATTTAAGGACTTCAGGAATCCAACTCTTGGGGGTTCTAGAGCTTTTTGAATGTTGTGCTTGGAAATCCCCCAGAGGACGATCTCCTGACTCTGACGTGGTGAATTGATGTCATATCGCTCATGTTTCATGGAAAGAAAGGTGACACGTTTCACTTGAAACAATGCATATGACAAACCCAAATTTTCTTTAAATGAGTGTCATGTGTCTCAACAGAAGAGCGCCACGTACAACTCTCGGATTGGACCCTAGACATGATATAAACACATGATTGCAGAGATTTTTGAGGGTTGTTTGGATCCACACTGCACCAACTTCCGCAATCCACCACCAACTTCCACGTACCTATCATGCTATACCATGGTTTTGATTGTGGGACCACTCTAGGATATTAACGTTCGAGCACTTTATGTTTCTGCAATGAAGTCATCTGCCGATTTTAGAATTCTTCTAGCCATCTTTAGAAATGGTGCCAATTTTGGTGTTTGAGAGATTTTGACTGTAGAACATGAATATCTCCTAGAGGATAAAAAATCCCATATATGACCTGGCCATATGATGTCATAATCAATGACGTTTCTTAAAAGGAGAGTGATACGTTTCACCTGAAAATAGAGTGGATGACACAATCAAAGGGCCTGAAATGAGTGCCATGTGTCCTAACAGATGGATGCCACATGTCGTCGACAGATGAATTCCATGCATATTCATAAATTTGGGGTTCAGGGGCTCTGGAGTGTAGAGTATACGTATCTCCTAGAGGAAAGAACTCCCAAATTCATTAACCAACACTAATCACTTGTTAACCCAAGATTACCTTTAACCTTAAAACTTTTGGGACTTCGATACCCCAACTCTTCGACGCTTCAACTCTTTAGCTCTTTAGCTATTTAGGGTTCGTGATTTTTTGAATGTAGAGTATGGATACCTCCCAAATGACTGACCTCTCAGAGTGATGTGGAAGTTCGATACTCCGACCCTTCGGGGCTCCAACACTTTGGCATATTCAAAACAATGACAATTTTAGAAGCCCAAACATTGAAGTTGCGAAGTCATTCCTATTAAACCCCACACAAGATTGAGTCTTTGAATGCATGAGATTCATTGATATGCATGGGTTGTTGGATCTCCACCATTGAAAATCTAACCTATTTATTTTTCTTAAAATCTAATCCCGAAAATGGACTACTCTGAATCGCTGCATTTTTCTGTGGAAGATTACTATGCATACAAAGGACTTGGTGGACCTGGATGTCTCCTGCACACACAAAATACTTGGTGTACCTACTACATGCTCAATTAGTGGAAACCACGATGACAAGTATCTCAAACTCAAACCATGCATCCAATTGTATTCCAAGAAACTAGAAATAATTGGTGCAAAGGATCAATCAAGAAAGAAAATGATAAAAAACTTAGTCACTTAGTAATAGGAAACAAACTTAACCAACAAGAAGAGGGATAATTTTGATGATGGCATAGAGAAATGAGAGAGGAGGGGGAAGGGTGTAGACCTAGGTTACAACATTGGCTTCAACCAGAGATAACACTTCCCTGTGAGGTGCTATCAACAATAGATCAATGCTTTTGAACTTAATAATTTTCTCCCACCTTCCTTCTCTTACCTTTGTTTATGTCTATCATCCATGTATATCTACTACTGTCTCTCAGCCATGCATCTTATTGAACATAAAATTGTAGTTACACCCGAGTGCCTTTGTTGGACTATGGACTCTTTATTCACACACAAAATCCCTAATCAAATTCAAATGAAAAAGGAAAGTAGCTATGGTACAAGAGGAACCTTCCCTTAGTATTTCAAGAAGCACCCATTTATTAGGCCTTCAAAAATTTCAGTATCATCTAGATTGTGTAAGACAAATGTATTATTTTCTAGAACCTCAACCACCTTAAAAGGACCAAACCAGATGTTATCGAACTTACCATGCTTAGTATTTTATTCCTTTCTGAAATCCCACCTCACGACCATATCACATTCTTGAAATATCTCCTTCTTGGTTTTCTTGTCAAAATCTAAATTGATTTTTCTCTGGTATGACTCAGTTATCTGATTCAGTGGTTTTCTCTTTTGTTGCACCTCTATAAGTTGAAATATTCTCTTGTGGATGTTATTTGGCTCCTTCATTTCTTCCTGTAGGAATTTTATAACTGGTAGAACGAGTTGGGTAGGGAAGACAACATCTATCCCATAGACTAGCTTAAATGGTGAGGTCCCCAAATATCTCTTGGTGATGATCTTATCATCCCAAAAGGCATACTTGAGTTTGGAGTCCCAAGATTTCTTGTTTTCATTCAATAGTTTCTTAATGATATTGATGAGAGACTTGTTTGAAGACTCAACCATCCCATTCCCCTGAGGACAATAATGTGTGGAATGTGTCAAGGAAATGTTATGGCGTCCATAAGGTCAATAATTCATTTGGACTTGAATGCTTGGGAATTTTCTCTTACAATCTTTCTAGGGAAGCTGAATCTGGAAAAGATATTGGTTTTGAAAATTTTCATAATCACCTTGTCAGTAGCATTCCTGGTGGGCACAACCTCGATCCATTTGGTAAAGTAGTTAGTGGTAGTGAGGATCGACTTGTGTTGCCCACTTGAGGGTGGATTTATCTCACCTATGAAATCTAATCCCCATTGTTGAAAGGGGCCACTAGTATTGATAGGTTTCAGGGGCAGTGAGAGTAATTTTTGTTTTCCTGGAAAATTTTGACATTCATTGCATGCCCTTACTCTAGTTAATACATCAAATAAAGGGGCGGGCTAGTAGTAATTTGTCGTTAGGATATTGAGGGTTGTAGACTTCCAATGTTGGTGTCCTCCACAAAATCCTTTGTGCATATCTATTCTGAATTGTTTAGATTCATTTTCATCAAGACATTTTAATAGGATACCAGCGTGATCCCTCCAATATAGGTTTTAATTTAAAGTGTAGAATTTTATAGATTTTAATTTGAGAGACCTGGCCCTCATCTTCTTTAAATCTGGTGGGCATTCTAGGTGCTGCAGAAAATAAATAAAATTTATGTACCAAGGTGAAGAAAAGTACTTTTCAGATACTTGAATGTTGTCTTGTCCAGACTGTATCATGGGTGCATCTGATTGGCTAAAGGCCTGATGCAATTCCAACACCTTACAATTTGATTCTAACAACAATTTGGCAATCCTTTGTCCCTTGATAATTTGGGTGGGATTTATGTGCAAGTCATACTCCAACAATTTGACAATCCATTTCCCTCTCTTCCCTTCACTATCTGGTTGGACCAAAATCTCTTTGACATTTCTGCTAAGAAAATAGGCTGTTATGTTAGACTGTAAGGTTGTGATTGATGCCAACCCTTGAAGAAATCCTGATAGCACAAAGGTTTGGGTAATGTACCCAAGCTTCTTTGACGTAAATATGAATCATTATTTTCTTTTCATGGTTGATAATAAGTACAAATGGATGAACTCCAAAGTGGTCCTCTTATGGTGAAATTCCTCACGGGAAGATGCTTTGAGGATTGAGTTATCCTATAAGTATGGTTAGAGAACCCATTCTTATTTGTGGAATAATGATATGAAGGTCAGTGAATTTTTCAATGAAACTATCCTAGATGGATATTTCTTGTCATTTCATTTCCATTGGTATGTGGAACGACACATAACTCCTCACGGTTAGAGAGTTATGGCCATGAGAAGTTGGAGAACCCAGGTTTGGGTAATGGACACAAGTTTGTTTGATGGATAATGGTATGAGTTTTGATATATTTAAAGGTAATACTATTCTATATGGATAGTACATGTCATTCCATTTCTGGTGGTATATGGAATGTCACATAACTCCTCACGTTTTGAGAGTTATGGCCTTACGAAGTTGGAGAACCCTCATATGTCATCTAGAAGCCCTAAAAGGTCAAAGTAGTCAAAGTGGATTAAGATATTTTAGAAGGTAA
>SNQJ01S0069899.1:152549-169984 GCA_010110895.2 Picea sitchensis | reverse complement strand
CAACTTCTAGAAATTGAAGAAACTACTAAATCAAGAGAAAATGAAGTTTTTAAAACCCTTAATGAGTCAGAACAATTGATTATTAAGTTAAAAAATCAACTCCAAGAAACTAAAAGAAAATATGAAATATTGAATAAAGAACTCAATGAAAAAAAACAAATATGCAAGGTATTGGAGGTTGAAATAGTTCAACTAAAAGGGAAATTAGAAGAGGAAGATATTCAGTCTAAGTTTGAAAACAACTCAAAAATCCTAAATAACATTCTTAGGATTCAAAGATCATCAAATAATAAAATAGGACTAGGATATGATCCCTCTACAGAACAGGAAAATGAAAAAATTAGCTATGATGATGTTCTTAAAAACCCCATAAGAAGAAAATAAAACAAGACAAGAACAACACCATTGAAAACCATCACAAATGAACAAAAATATGCACTTCCTACTAAAGAAGAAGATCACCAGAAGAATAGAATCATCAGAAGGAATCCCTCTAACACAAATCAATATATCTTTCTTGGTTATTGCTATTCTTGCAAATATTTTGGACATAAAGCAATACATTGTAAATCTTATAGAAAGTACAAACCAAGAAATGTCCAAAGATACGAAAGTACTAAGGATAATGCATAAAGAAGAAATTATAACTCATTCTCTCCCTTACACAACTACAATATTGAATGTTACAAATGCAACAACTATGGTCATAAAGCTAGTGAATGTAAATTGTCAAAATATGACAAAAATATAAATATTCCCAATTATAAAAAAGTATGGAGGAAAAAGCAAACAGAGTGCAATGTAGCCCTATATGCAAGAAATCAAGGATGTTAGTGGTATATAGACAATGGATGTTCCAAACATATGACTGGAGATCAAAGCAAATTTCTCAAGTTAAACAAGAAAGGAAAATGAAAAGTAACCTTTGGAGATAATATGTCAGGCAAAATACTGGGAAAAGGCACTGTCAGTTTAGGAAATAACAAAACCAAAGAAGAAGATGTACTTCTAGTAGAAAATATCAAACCTAATCTCCTAAGTTTAAGTCAGACATGTGATTAGGGTCACATACTCACCTTTGATTCTTAGAAATGTGAGATCAGAAAAAAGGACACTAGTAAGGTGGTAGTAGTTGCACCAAGAACATCTAGTAATGTGTACATCCTTAATATAGATGAAGGAGAAAAATATTGTTTAAGCCATGTAGATGAAAGATGGGTATGGCATACAAGGTTGGGACATTTAAGCTTTGACAACTTAATCAAATCCTACGAGAAGGAAACAACAAGGGATCTACCAAAAGTTATTAAGCCTTCAAATTCTATTTGTAAACATTGTCAAATAGGGAAGCAAGCAAGAGTTAGGTTCAAAACAAAAGAGAATTCCAAAACAAAACCTTTAGAACTTATTCACACAGATCTATGTGGGCCTACCAGAACTAAAAGTACTTATGGTGAACACTATTTTATGTTGATTGTTGATGATTACACTAGATTGACCTGGGTATATTTTCTAAAAGAAAAATTAGAAGCCTTTGAGAAGTTTAAAACATACAAAGCCCTTGTAGAGAATGAAACATATATTAAAATTAAATGTCTGAGATCATAAAATGGAGGAGAATTCACCTCTAAAGAGTTCATTCAATTCCATGAAAAACATGGTATCAACAGACAGTTTTCAACTCCCAGGACTCCTCAACGGAATGGAGTAGTAGAAAGGAAAAATATGACAGTTCAAGAAGCTGCAAGAACCATGCTAAATGAAGCCAATCTTCCAGATAAATTTTGGAGAGATGCAATCCACACAACAATTCACATACTTAATTGAGCTTAGTTGAGACCCAACCATGAAAAAACTCCTTATGAACTATGGTTCGACAAGCCAGCTTCTATAAAACACTTTAGAATTTTTGGAAGTAAATGTTACATTAAGAATGATGAAGATAATTTAGGAAAGTTTGATCCAAGATCTGATGAAGGGATATTTTTAGGGTATTTACCTAATAAGAAATCATACATATTGTATAATCTTAGACTACTAAAGATAGTGGAAAGTGTCGATGTAAAGATAGATGATCTAAAAATAGGCATATCCCAAGACATATAAAAAATTGATGAAAATTCTTAGCAAGATGATGATGATGTAAAATCTCAGCAAGAAGATGATGATAATGAAACACAGGAAAATGAACCGTATACTGATGAAGAAGACAATGAAGAAACACCCTTTCCTTAAGCTCCATAAAAAAGAGTTCAAAAGAATCATCCTAAAAGTCAGATTATTGAAGATAAAAATGGAGTGGAAACAAGAAGGAGAGTCACATTTGACTCAGAACAAGCAATGTTATTCCTGATAGAACCTAAGTCATTTAAATAATCCAACAAAAGTAAAGATTGGATAAAAGCAATGAATTAAGAGTTAGACCAAATAGAGAAGAACCAGACTTGGGAACTAGTTCCAAGACACAAGGACAAGAATGTAGTGGGAACCAAGTGGATCTTCAAGAAAAAACTAAATGAAAATGGGGAGATTATAAAGAAAAAAACAAGATTAGTTTGCAAAGGATATTCCCAAGTGGAAGGTATTGATTTTGAAGAGTCCTTTTCTCCAGTAGCAAGACTTGAGGCCATAAGAATGTTCCTAGCATTTGCATACTTCAGAAAATTCAAAATCTATTAGATGGATGTCAAGTCAACATTCCTTAATGGAACACTAGAAGAAGTCTATGTTGACCAACCGAAAGGATTTATGTGAACACAAAATTAGGACTATGTGTGCAAACTAAAAAATGCCTTGTATGGTCTTAAACAACCCCCTAGAGCATGGTTCTCGAGGCTTGATCAATACCTGAAGAAACAAGGATATAAGAAAGGGAAACTTACAACAACTTATACATAAAAATTGAGAATCAAAACATGATTTCCGTGGTGGTATATGTAGATGACATCATATTTGGAAGTAATCTTACTATACTAAGCATAAATTTTGCAACCGAAATGCATGAAGAATTTGAAATGTCTATGCTGGGAGAAATGTCCTTCTTCTTAGGTTTACAAGTAGCTCAAACATAAAAGGGAATATTCGTTTCCCAAGCCAAATATATCAAGGAAATGCTAAAGAAATTCCAAATGGAAGACATTAAACCTATGATTACTCCCAAGGTCACTGGATGTAAACTAAGCCTAGAAGATGACTCACCAAAAGTAGACCAAAAAATGTATAGATCAATGGTTGGAAGTTTGCTCTATTCAACATCAACAAGACATGACATTATGCAGGATGTAGGACTCATGGGGAGATTTCAATCTACACCTAAAGAAACTCACTTAAAAGTAGTAAAGATAATATTTAGATATCTTAAAGGCACCATAGAACTTGTATTATGGTATCCAAAAGATAAAGACTTCAATCTAACTGCATACATTGATGCAGATTGGGTCAGTAGTATAGATGATAGGAAAAGCATCAGTGGAGGAGCATTTTGCCTAGGAAAATTTCTGGTAGAATGGCTAAGTAAGAAACAAACATCCACATCACTATCTATAACAGAGGCAGAATGCATTGTTGCTTCATCCTGCTGTACACAAGTTCTTTGGATGAAGAAAACATTAGAAGATTTAAAAATAATATATGATAATCCCATTACTATTAATTGTGATAACACTAGTGCCATAAGTATTTCTAAAAATCCAGTAATGTATTCTAAAACCAAACACATCCCAATTAAATACCATTTTCTAAGAGATCGGGTTACCCAAAAAGTGGTTAAAATAGTGTATGTGGACACCAAAGAACAAATTGCAGAAATATTCACAAAACCTTTGCCCAGGAGTACTTTTGAAAATCTTCGACATAAATTGGGAGTAATTCACAAACCTCATTAAAACCATAAAAAAACGTATCAAAAGAAAATGGCACATGCTCAGGGGTATCATTGCCACAGGGAAAGCAAATAAAGATTCCCTCTGTCATTGTTGTCAAAGGGGGGAGGAGAATGTTGGACATAATGATATGATATTGTCATTGATGTCAACAGGGTGCAGAAGAATCCAGTATAAACCCAAAGCTCAGAAGGAAGAATCATGTCCGTTGATATAGTTATCGGGAAAATATTGGACCGTCATATCATGCAGAAGCCAAAGCCTACACAAAAGAATCCCTTATGAAGGATCGTGGAAATCTAATTGTCCATTCAAATTTTGGGAGTAATCACAACCATCAGATCAGTTATAACCATTGATAAAAGCCAAGTGGAAGGATAGCGTAAGTTTCGGGACATCGAAACTTCGCCACTTCAAAGAACATTAGTGATAAGACAGAGACACGAACCCACAAATTCACGAAGTCACGAAATCCCACCAGCCGTTAGATCAAGGAGGGACTTTGAATGAATTCTCGACCACCTGATCGAGTTTAGTTGAAGAACAATGTAAACCACAATATCCTGGAGTCTCGGATTAAACAAACTCATGCATACCGTTGATCTAAGATCTCTTCGGGAGCAATACGAGTCATTGGATCAGGTGGTCAACTCCGACGCTGACCACTCCGGCGAAAAGGAGCCTATAACAGGTAAGTTCACACGAAGGCTGGAGCCCTGAATTTCCAAAGTGAATGAGGGCCATCATATCTAGGCATTGCATGGTGATCATTGGATGAGGATAGGCGGGTCCAATGGTGGTCAACTTCGACGCTGACCACCTCAGCGAAAACGAGCCTAGAACAGGTAAATTTACCTAAAGGTTGGAGCCCTGAAGTCCCAAAGTGAATGAGGGTCGTTGGATCAAGAATTTAAATGAGTAGAGTGGCTTTGGGAGGCTACAAGATTAATTTCGACAGAATTTACGATGGAATTAAATGAATTTCATTGAAAACATAATGGTTAAAGGTTAGGTTTGGTAGTATTTTGAAACGCGTTGAATTTTGTTAAAAAATGATCCACTAAGTGTGTATGTTTATCGCTATGTTTCATGTTTAATATCTACTCATCCTTAGAATTCTGGGGCGTCATATGAATAATTTTTAATCCAATGCACTGAGAAAAGAATTTTAATCAAATGCATTGAGAAAAGAAAAACCAACCTCTGGAGGTTGAGGCGTGACAGGTGGTTGCTCACGTCCTCCTGCTCTTGCTGATGACGATGGCACGAGTAGTGGATGGTCCGACAGAGGAGGAGGTCCCTGTGGACTACAAACTGGTGGGAATATTGAGGAAGCGTCATCTGGTGAAGCTTCCCTTAATCCCATTTCTAAAACATTTATATCTCCATTCCAATTTAGCTCTCGCTTTCTTCTTCTGGACAACGATCTTCCACCGTCATCGCCTGCCTCTGCAATACTTCTCTCGCATTCATTTTCTTCCACAACTCTTGCAGTAGATGAAACTTCGCCATTAAAATTTATGGAGGTGCGCACCGGCCACGTGTTGCTGCGTCGGACGTCTCTCTCGCTTTTCATATCTAGGCTATGCAAAGATTCTACGTTCCCAAGTCTGCACCCATTAAAAAAATGGTTTTGTGAAAACTTAAATCTAGTAACCATAACAACTTTAGTACAAATCCATCTCAACACTTTAAGCATAATCCAAGGCTCCGCTCATACTATGATGAAAACCCAACGTATTTAATGAACGTAAAAAATCCCTTTTTCTGTTTCATGTAATACAAAAATTGTCACGGATTCAACATTGTAAAAGAAGGCCAATAACAACATGAAGATGTAGTCATATTGGAAAGAACACAAGAAATTAAAGGAGGTCAAGGAGTTAATCATGAATATTCTATTGTACTATCAAATAGAATATTATTCCATAGTTATTCAAACTTTTATAGAATTGAAATGACATCCTCAGAGTTTGAGTGAATCTAACAAGAGTTTGAGTAAATCTAACAATTAATAAGAATATGTTTTTCGTTTTTTGAAAGTTAACAAAGAATATGTGTTTCGTTTTTGAAAGTTAACAAATTTACAAGTTAATATATATTATGAAATCATAAATTATTAAAGTGAGGGGTTTTCATACAAGTTCATATATTAATTTATTAATTTATTGTGAAATTATTATTTGTAAAAAACAAGTTATATTTAGAATTTAAAAAGAATGTTTATTTGAAGAAAATATTTGAATTTTTTTTCTTTAATAAAAAATAAATAAATTGTAAAATGTATTATGAATATTTTAGTTTTTTTAGAAACTTTTAAGAATTGAAATGATATCATATTTATTCTTATAAATATGTGAAATTTACAAATTAATAGGTGTTTCCTCAAAGATAGTAATATGAAAACTAAAGGGGTAGAGTATGTATATAATCAAATCAATGCAAGGAGAGGTATCTTAATCCACAAATAAAAACTTATTATAAATCAATTTGAACTAAGATTATTATTTATGAAAAACAACTTATAACTAAAATTTAAAATGAATTTCTAATTTGAAAAATATTTCATTCCCTTAAGGTTTAGGGGTGAAATTGGAAAGAAACTTTGTAGTATATATTTTGATTTCCTAATAGTAGACTATATTAATGGGTGGATGTATGAGTGTATCTTAGTTTATTTTTATTATTTTTTTCCTCATAGTAAAATAAAAATAATTAATGAAGTTTGATTTTGTAAAGAATGATTTCTTTGTTGAGAATAATTTACAATGTTGGAGGAGGTTTGAAGGAACCATTTATAAAAAAAAATTTGAATTTCATTTTTTTAATATCTTTGAAATGACTACAAAAAATAAATGCAAGGTAAGAAAAAATGTTTGATAGGTGGTTTAGTGTTTTCAAACCTTAGCTTTTACATATATATATTTTTTGTCTAATACATTTGAAATGACTATAAAAAAAAATCATTATAAATTAATTAAGATGTATAAAATCATTATTATGAAGAGCATGTATAAAAAACACCACTCATTTTGAAGAGTATGTATAAAAAACTCCACTCATTTTGTAGGATATAGGGTAAGGAATTCATTTGTAGTTTTCTTAAGGAGGATAAATTTTAAAATATAGTTTTTATTTAAAGATTAATTAAATAAAAATAAATATTTATGATAATAAAATAAATTGAACTAATTTCTTGACAATAGAGGATGATTTAAATATCAATTAACTAAAATAAATATTAATAATAAGAGAAAATATGATTCAATTGGCATATCATCAAATTATTTTGAAGGATAAACATAGCTTCATGAAGTGCACAAAAATGAAGAAATTTTCATGATGTTCCAATTTCCTTTCAAAAATCTTGTGTTGGAACACATATAATGGAGAAAACTACTAGAAATTTGGAAGATGGTAATCAATGTGGGATATAAAGGAGGATGTATGCATTCAATCTTTTTTTAGACATGCCAAGGAATAACACATACCCCAAATAACATGTATGAAAGGGACTTACATTAGTACACCAATTTGTAGGCTATGGTTTAACACTATTCACATAAAGAACTATGTAACATACCTAGCTCCAAGCTCGGTCACGCTACTACTTAAATGACCCAATAAAAAATTATTCAATACCAACCATAAATGCGGAAATAACACACAACATGGCATCCAAACTCATGCAATTGTCTATGCTATTTAACAATGTAAATGAAATTGCTTAAGTGTGCATAGTAACAACTAAATAACATACAACAACATTCAACCACATAAATAAAGATTTGAATGCATCATTCTGCTCACAACAAGAAAATAACCACTAGATAACTCAGAGAGAAACGCACAACAAATATATTAGCATTTAACATGAATAACAAAACAAATAAGAACACTTATATATGAAAGTATGCAACCCGTTGCAGAGGACATACGTTCCTCCCAACCGTAGACTTGTTATTCCAGTTCTCAACAACAAGTCACCCCCAAGCTGGGGCTATGAATACACAAGAGATGGTGGTCCCTAAGATTGACTAATGTCCCCCTCTCAACAATCAATTCTCACAACTAATTCCAGTCCACAATCTCTCTTCCCCACAACCTGCACAACATAAGGGACAAAATCCCCCTTTACTACTCATAGTCCCAAAGGCCTTTCCACTCCTCTCTAGGGCTTCCAACACAGGTTAGACATGAAATATCTCTACTGGGAACTTAGGAATTCTATAGATGCAACACAAATTCACCCATCAACAAAAAACGTGCTTCCCTTGATGAATTTCAAACAAAATGTTACTCACAAGCCAACATCCTCTTTCTCCACGAAAATACAACTCCAAATAGTTGCCAAATGTGCCCACAACAACTGCCTTCAAGCTTCAACCCTAAAAACTCCTTTGTTTTCTAGAAAACTCCATGTAAAAACAACTCTCCATGCCAAAACATGATTCTATAATTCTGGTCTCCTACCCATATAAATTTCCCCCCTTCCTCTTGCTTTCTTGAATTACACTCTTCCCTAAGATGCCAAAATGGAGTCTTCATTCGCTTATGTACAAATGACATTCAATTTCCTTCAAAATTGACAAAAATTTAAGGCTATGCTTCCTGCATGGCCTCCTCGTGCTCCCATGTAGCTTCTTCAAGACCGTAGTAGGTATATTGAACCTTTACCAAGATGATGGATTTGTTCCTGAGAACTTTGAATTTCCGATCCAAGATGCGCATTGGTTCCACCTGGAAGTCCCCTTTGTGTTCCACCCTTATCACAGTCTAATCAATCACATGATTAGGATCAGGTACATACTTTTTTAATAAAGACACATGGAACACATTATGAATTCTCATGGATGCAAGTAGTGCTAGCATGTATGCAACTGACCCTATCTTTTCTAAGATCTCAAAAGTCCCACAATATCTCATTGCCAACTTCAGACAACTTCCTAATTTCAACGAGCTTCTCTTGGCTTTAACTTTTAAAAACACATGCTCTCCCACTTTGAATTCTTTACGTGTTCTTCTTTTATCGACATAGCTCTTCTGCCTATCTTGTGCAACTTTCAAATTCTTCCTGATCTTTACCATATGTTCTTCCATTTCCCTTAACAATTTTGGCCCAATCACAACCTTGTCTGCTAGGTTATCCCAACTTACTGGTGTGTTGCGTTTTCTACCATAAAATGCTTCAAACAAGATCATCTTCAATGATTCTTGATACCTAATATTGTAAGCAAACTCAATTAAATGGATATACTCCTCTCACCTAGAAGGCTTGTCCATTACATATATTCTCAACATATCTTCAATTATCTGATTTTGTTTTCCCATCTGACTCTGGGTGATATGCTATACCGAAATTCAAATTCGTCCAAAATCCTTTAAACAATCCCTTCCAAAAATTGGACATGAACTTGGGATCTAGGTCTAACACTATTTCCTTAGGCACATCATGTAGCCTAACAATTTCTTCTCATATAAAATTTTGCAATATTGGCTTCCTTATGAGTTACTTTTATAGGAATGAAATGCACAGTCTTTGTAAGTTTTTCCACCACTACCATGATGGAATCATGTTTCCTTGATGTCCTAGGCAATTTGGTAATGAAATTGATGGTAACAATTTCCCACTTGCATTCAAGAATGGGCAATGGTTGCAACAATCCTGCTAGATGTCTGTGCTTAGCCTTTACCTTATGGCATTCCATGCATCTTGCCAAATAATCAGTGACATATTTCTTCATACCAAGCCAAAAATATTGGGCTCTTATGACTGTAATAGTTTTTTGGTATCCTGGACATCCAATGTATGACACATTATGCATCTCATTTAAAACATAATTTCTCAATTCCCAAGAATTGAGAACATATACTATGTTCCAGAATAAGAGGATTCCATTTTCTTCTAGTTTTTAATCCTCAAAATTTGGTTGTACATTATTCTGTTGCAGGCTTCCTTTAACTTGCACATAATGTTGGTATGCTATTACAACCTCTAGAATTATATCTTTTAAATATGTCTTGTACATACTAATGGTTGTAGCATGAATTTTATGCACCCTTCTGTTGAGTGCATCAATTGCCTTGTTCTTTTTTCCCTTTATGTGTTTTATTTCAAAGTCATATTCACTAAGAAATTCCATCCATCTAGTTTGTCTGGCATTTAGTGTTTGTCTATTCAAACAAATATTTTAGACCACTATGGTCCATCCTTAATTCAAATTTCCTTTCCATAAGGTAATGCCTCCACATCCTTAAGTCATGTACCATGGCTTCTAACTCTAAGTTACGTGTGGCATAATTTATTTCATGTGCCTTCAATTTTTTGGGCTCATAACAAATTACATGTCCATTTTTTGCAAGGACTCCACCGAGCCCTTCCTTGCATGCATTTGTGCACACAACAAAATCCTCATTTGGATCTGCAACTTTTAAAATAAGTGCACTAGTTAATAAAATTTTTAAGCATTTGAATTTTTCTTCACAATTAACACTCCATTCAAAATTTACTCCTTTCTTTTGAAAATATGTTATTGGGTGTGCAATCTTGTAGAATCCTGCAATGAATCTCATGTAATAACCAACTAGACCCATAAATGATCTAACCTCTAAAATGTTTGTCGACGCTAGCCAAATTTCGATTGCTTCAATCTTCTCTGGATCCACTGCTATGCCATCTTTTGAAATAATGTGACCCAAATAATGGATATGCTTTTGATAAAAAGTGCATTTACTCAATTTGGCATACAATTGATGCTCTCTCAACACTTTTAGCACTATCCTCAAATGTTTCTCATGCTCCTCCTCTGTCTTGGAATAGACGAGGATATCATCCAAGAATACAACGACAAACTTGTCTAGGAAATATTTGAACACCCCATCCATCAAACACATAAATGTAGCTGATGCATTTGTCAACCCAAATAACACCACCACAAGTTCATACTGTCCATACCTTATCTGAAAGGATGTTTTTCTAGGGTCTTCTTCTCTGATTTTCACTTGATGATATCCTGAACTCAAGTCAATCTTGGAGAATATATTTTCTCCTTTCATCTGATCAAAAAGATAAAAAATCCTTAGCAAATAATATTTATTCTTGATTGTAATCTTGTTCAACCGTCTAAAGTCAATACATAACCTCAACGTTCCATCGTTTTTCTTGACAAAAAGAACTGGGGCACCCCAAGGAGAAACACTTGGGCATATGTACCATTTCTTTAACAATTCTTCTAGCTCTGTTTGCAACTCTTTTAGCTATGGTGTGCTCATTCTATATAGAGTTTTGGACATTGGGGCAGATCTAGGCATTAAGTCAATAGAGGAATACATATCCCTCTTTGGTGGAAATCCTGACAACTCCCTAAACACATCTTCATATTCTTTCAAGACTGAATAATATTCAAGACTTGGATCCTTATCCTTCATTGACTCTTCCATATGGGATGCATATATCTTACACGCTTTTCTAAAACTTCTTTTCAGTTGCAATGTTGAAATCTCTCGAACATATATAGGCCTTGAAATACATTACACTATCCTTGAATTCCCTTCCTCATCAAGACATGTGAAAGCCTTGTTATAACAATAGAAGACATCACGATACTTTTCTAGCCAATCTATACCAATCAAGTAGCCATAAGACCCGAGCGGTATGATGTTCAAATATGCCTTAGTGTTAATTCCATTCATGTTTATAGGGCATTCTTGAACAAGCTCATTAATTATTCTCTTGGTTCCAATAGCTACCTGAACTAACCAAGACTTTTCATGCTTACATTTCTTCAATTTATATATTTCAACTAGATTTGGATTTATATAACTATGACTAGCTCCAGAATCAATCAAAATAGCTATGGGATGATTATCATTCTTACCTTCCACTTCAATCATGTGGGATTGATAGTATGTGTGTCTATTGTCCAAGACTACATAGATCCTTGGCATACTTCTTCCCACATACTCTACTATCTCCTCTTACTTGATGCTATGCATAGTCTTCATTTTATCTCCTCGGTGAGGATAATCTTCATAAACGTAATCTCCTTCACATCCCCAACACTTATGGGTTGATGTCTTGGCCTCTTTCCCAAGGAATTTGTCATTTTCTGATCACCTTGAGATGGTTTCCCTTATTGATACGCTTGATATCTATTTCTTATGAAAGGTGGCTTGAATCATTTCTTCCTTTAATGCATCTTTCCTTTCTTCTTGTCATCTTTGGCCTTTTGGAAAGTTGTCCTTCCTCTGTTCTTCTCATACAAATACTTAACCTTTTGTATGGATTCTTCTAAATTCTCGGGCTCATCAAAATGAATTTTATCCTTGTAGAAGGATGGGAGTCCACTCAGGAACCTCTAAATTTTGACCTTTTCATCTATGATGAAACTCACATACATGAGACGTTCTAAGAATTTCCTTTCATATTCATCCATGGGCATATTCCCAAGTTTGAGTTCAAAGAACTATTGCATCTTCTTGTCATAATATTTTTTTGACAAGAACTGTTGCTGGAAATATTTATTGAACTACTTCCAAGAAATTCTCTTCTCATCAAGGTGCTTAACCTGCTTAAGCTGATCCCACCACATAGATGCCTTTCCTTGAAGGTGGTAGGCTACAATTCGGGCTTCTACATTTGACGAGTAATCATACAACTTGAAATATTTCCTCGTTCCCAACAACCATGCTTCTGCATCTTCTCCTTTCTTGTTCTCTCCATCAAATGATCATGGCTTGATACTCCTTAGCTCCCCTTGCAAGCTATCTGACCCATGTCTCCTCCTCTTATGTATGAAAGGAGACATTCTTTGGCTGCTTGTTGACCTTGAACGTGCATATGATCTTTGGGTTGAGTTCCCTTGGGAATGAAGATGTTATGCTTGCTAACACTCCTTGACTATCTAAATCCTCCATGATCATCTGAGATCTAGATACTTCCACTTGCCTTGTGCTAGATTCTTATTGTGTGCCTGAATTTTTGTTGACTTTCTTCTATAGCATATTCAGGCTTTCAAGTATCTCCTCCTAAGCTTTCGTAATGTTTTCATTATTGGCCCTATAGCTCTACACTTCTCTTTGTAGGCTTCTCATAGTTAGAGGCTCCTTCTTGTTCCTTCTTCCATTAGAATCTGTCTCATCATTTCCCATGCTAACATGCAGGCCTATGATATCTTCTTCGTGGTTGTAATGCCCTTGTGCATCCTCCATATATCTAGTTCTCATATAGGAACTAAAGTCTTCTTTTTTGTATCTCTATTTATGTAAGAATGCACATGCAATAATTGCTGTTAGAATTAAGAATATTGCAAAATATTTATTAATTATATTGCATGTTATTCTTCACATCAATTTATGAGGAACACAATGCACCAAGTCAAAATTTGATTCCGTAAACAAATTCTTCTCTGAAAAAACTCTCCAACGGTTGTGCTCATGCTTCATTCTGAGTTCTAAGCGAAAAGTTACAACTTTCACATGTTGCAATTTCCACTTTATTATTGCTACATAATTACTTGATTACTTTTTGAGAAAATTTTAACACCCAATTTAAAATTATAGGTGGACATATGTCTCCTTGCCCTCAATACCTTTCTATCAACTGTTTGTTTTCTCAAATCTGAGCTTCGAGCTGAAAGTTATGGTTTAGAGGAGTTTAGACTATTTTTCTCAATTTATCCCTATATGCTACAAGTGTCTTCCTTTTCCTCTTCCACATTTTTACACACACAGATTCCAATTTTGGCTCCATGGTTGTCTTCTATGGTTCATAATATTTCCATAGACTGCTCTTGTGCCTCAAACAAACTTTAGAGCAAAGAGTTATGCCCTCTGGAAGTAAACTCGTGTTAAATTTTTACCTTAATTGTTTCAACTGTAACTTTCTCATACGAGCTTTGTTTTGCGCCCGGGGTAGCTCTTTGGATAGCTTTCTTTGGGTTATTTTATTGAAGCTGTAGAGACTAAGTGTCCCAACTATACATTTTGTTTTCATGGGTTTTGATTGCCTAAAAACGTCGTTTAGGGCCTCAAAATCGTCCTGCAAGTTAAGACCTTCAAAAATTTGAAAATTTCATAGAAATTTGATTGTTTTATTGTTATAACAACATTTTAAATCTAAGTCGTTGATCTCAAATTGGGTTAAATCTAAGCCGTTGATCTGCTAATCCTTTTCCAAACCCCACAGATCAATTTCCACCATCGATCGACAACTTAAAACGATATGTACCATGGATATGAGCTCCATCAACAATCAATGTTTTCTTTTGGACACTCACAACACTTTTCTAAAACTGTCGAACCAACCATTGGCCATTGACCCTTTCCTTTGGAAGCCGATTGCAATACATCGCTAAACCGATAGACCCGACCATTGACCATCGACCATCTACGATTTTTGTTGGTAGATGAAACTCCTCACTAATTCAACCATCAACCATTCATGTTGGCCTACGAAAACACTTCTCCAATTCGGCCAACCCGACCATCGACCGTCGACCATTCCATGGCTGACATGGAAACTATGTTGATGTGTCATGACATGTGGATGATGATGTGTCATGACACATCATCCTGAGATGTCAACTTGGATGACATGGCATGAAACATGGATGCTGACATGGCATGACATGTCATCTCTCATTCCTTCATCGATGATTGACAACTTGTCTCTAATGACCTGAACACCTTGCCAATTCTACCGATGCCCGACCATCATCTATCGACGATCGACGCTTTCTCTTGCTCGATCAAAACACTTTACTAAAACACCCAACTTGAGCATTGATTGCCAACAATTTCTCTTGATGAACATAACACTTTGCCAAATTTGCTGACCTGACCATCGATCATCGAAAAATTCCGTTGGTGACTGAAACACTTCACCAAATCGGTTGACTCGACCATCGGTCATCGACAAATTCTCTTGGAAAACTTCAACACTTAGAAAATTTTGAACAAATCCCAGATGAATTTGGCGATCGATCTACGATTTCAAAATGATCTCAACGGTTGATCCATAAAACTTCACCCAACTCTGTTGACAAGTCTCGATTGTCGATTTGTTCTATTTTCCTAGATCCGAAAGAAAATCACGACCACCGATCGACTCCAACTTCCCAATGAACTAAAATGAATCTAGACTGTCGATTTGTCTCATTTTCCCAACCGCTAAAAACAAATATCTCTCATTGATCTACTAGACCTTGCAAAACTATGAAACCTTATAAGTTTTTAAATTTACTAAAATGAATTTGGGTTGTTGATCTTGAGATCAAACATGATATCGACCGTCGTTTATAAAACTCTCCCTAGCTCCTTCAGCTGCCACTAAAACATAAAATTTGACTTTGCAAGTCAAATCTAACTATGCAATCTGACCGATTGACGCAATTAAACCTTTCAGATAGTTCTAGGTTATTTAAAACTTGAGTTTTCTCACTAATTTTGGGACTTCACTCGGAGTTTTCACCATTTCCCCCCAAATTTGTCATAGATCGAATTCTGTAACAATGAATTTACCCAAATTCACACTGGTTCTTAGCCCATATGGGTCCAATGTTGAACTTAAGATCTGATACCACTCTGTAACATATCCAACCCCAAATTGGGTCACACTACTGCTTAAATGACCCAATAATTTTTTTGATACCAATCATAAATGCAGAAATAACACACATGACATCCAAACTCATGCAACTGTCTATGCTACTTAAAAACCTAAATGCATTTGCTTAACTATGCATAGTAACAACTAAATAACATTCAACAACATTCAACCACATAAACATAGATTTGAATGCATCATTCTGCTCACATCAAGCAATGATAAGCAAGATAACTCAGAGTAAAATGCACATCAAATATATCAACATTTAACATGAATAACACAACAAACAAGAACACTTATCTTATGAAAGTATGCAACCCGCTACAGAGGATGAACATTCCTCCCAACCATAGAGTTGTTGTTCCATTTCTCAACAATAAGTTACCCTCGAGCTGGGGCAATGAATCCATAGGAGACAATGGTCCCTAAGGTTGGATAATGTTCCCCTCTCAACAGTCAATTCTCACAGCTAATTCCAATCCACCAACTCTCTTCCCCACAACTTGCACAACCCAAGGGATGGAATCCCCCTTCACTACTTGTAAGATCCTCGGCCACCAACAGGCCGAGCAATGCTACCACACATAAATACATACATACATAGATACATCTAACATGCATTTTAATCGAAATAAAACATATAACACAAAGTTACTGATACCATTTAGATTCAAATGTAATAGACAATAATTCATATACACAATGAAATACATGATAACATTCAAGTATTACAAACACGCATAACATATAAATTAAGCACAGTAATGATACTTATCTTTTCAACTGGAGTAACACCACCAACTATGTGCATACCTTCCATGAACCTCCCAGCCATAGACCACGCTGCTCATCATGCTCAACAATGGGTCACCCCTGAGCTGGGACTAAGCTCCACCCAGGGAAAGGGAATACTAGACTAGGCTGAGGTTACAGGAAAACTGCACAGTGCAACATAAAGGATTCTCTCCAGGAGCCTTCTTACACCCACTACTCACAATCTCTCATTCCCCACATGCATGTTCCACCCGGGAGTATACAACTTCACTGTCACACAGTCCATCGACTGCTTCACCTCCCTCTCAGGGTCTCAACAACAAGCCGGATCAAGAATTTGCAGAGCTCCGTAGCTGGTGTTGGACTCTCTCTGGGAGAGAACCACTTCCCAACAAACTCTCTCACCTAGAGAGAGCTGCTCACAGGCCTAACAACCTGCCGTTTCAACCACGGGCCTGACAACTCGCTTATTCAACCAGTTTCGACTCAATTCCTACAAGGTAAGGATAACAACAACAACAACAACAACAACATTCTGTTAACTCACAGGCTAAGTAACATGATACGTCCTAAACCCCCTGCGTGTCGCATGTCCAACGAATCCGACACGATTCGCCCTGACACGTGTCAGATTCGTTGGTTCAACGTGTCCTGGGAACGAGACACGTCCTAAAAACGTGTCCGACACTTTAGCAACCAGTGTCACGAATTCAGGACACGTGTCCCTAAAAAAGGCAGTCTACGGACCCTCAAAAACGTTTTTTTTGCTTCATTTCACCCACAGGTTGGAGCAACAAGAGAGTTAGAGTGAAACAAAGGGCTTTGGTGGAGTGTGAGAAGGGATTCCTAGTATAAATCCAACCCCGCCCCATCTCTTTCACTCACACTACTCATTTGGCTTCTCTTGAGTAATTAATGGTAATATTAAATTCTTAAAGTAAAAGTGACATTCTCCTTTCTCTTTCATTTTCATCCTTTTACTTAAATTTTTAACATTACCATTAATTGTTTCAGGATGTTTGAGAGTGTTTCCAACCTCATTGAACTTCATATGGAGAAAGTAGAATTTTAGGTCCCATTCAAAATTCAGCAGACTTAACGGTTTTCAGGATTTCAAGATTGGCAGGATTGCAATGTTTCCACTGGATTCTATCATGTAAGAGGGTATGAAA
>SNQJ01S0069899.1:133548-152539 GCA_010110895.2 Picea sitchensis | reverse complement strand
GCCCATGTCCGACACTCGTATTTCCATGTCCTTCGTGTCCCGTGTCCACGTGTCTGGTGACTTAGCTCACAGGTGACAACAACAACATGAAATTGGGTATAGACATCCAAAAACAACAACAATCCACACTAAGACACAACACGGCTCATGCCATATCTAGGATGTGTCAGGCTTCACAGTAAAACAACAAAGGTCAGATTCATGGTTTTTGGTTCCAGAGATGCATGAGGTTTTCCTTCATGGTGTGCGGGTATGCAGATGTAGACGTAGAGGCAAACAGTTCAGATGCCCCAAATCCCAGTGAACTCAGGCAGAGGATGACATAATACAAGAGAAAACCCCCAACACGAATGACTTCTGCCGCTTTAATTGCATGTGCCCAGGTCAACACTTGTCTTCTTGGAGCTGCATGCATTTCCTTTTGCACATGTTTCCTCTCCCAGGACTTAGGATAAAAACATGTCTTTTACACAGATTTGGAAAAATAATAAATTATTATTCTCAAGGACTTAAGCCCCCTAAGCTTAGCCCCTCTTTCCAACCTTTCATCCCCATTTCCCTTACCCACCTTTTGGAAGCTTAGTCCCCCATCAATCTTTATTCATGGTCGGTCTCCACACAACGATGTTTATATTTTATTAATGATCTACATATTTACATATACAAAGTGAGGCTCATTAGCCTTGGCATCTGACTCACCAACCTAATAAACACATAAGTCTCTCATCTTATAACCACTCGACTCACCAAACTATAAACAAAATTACAATTTATCAAGGGCTCAACCTTGGGGTATTACAATCCCCTCCCCTTATTTTTTCACTGTCCTCAGTGCAACTCTTTACACAACATCAACAAGATTTCCAAAATCTTCAAAAAAATGTGAGTACTTTGCCCACATAGCATCTTCATGCTCCCATGTTGCATCCTCGGGACCGTACCAGGTCCACTGGACCTTTACAAGCCCTATGGCTCGATTCCGGAGTTGTTTTCTTTTTCGGTACAATATGCGCACATGATGCACTTGCAAGACGCCTTCTTGCTCCACCTGAATCACATTCTAATCGATTACATGATTAGCATCAGGTATATATTTCTTAAGAAATGAAATATGAAACACATTATGTACAGTCATGGATGCAGGCAATGCAAGCATATATGAAACTGGTCTAATCCTTTCTAGGATTTCAAATGGTCCACAAAATCTCACTGCCAACTTTGAACAGTTTCCCAGCCTCAGGGAACTTCTGTTGGTTTTCAATTTTAAGAAAACATGATCACCCACTTTAAACTCTTTGTGGGTTATGTTCTTATCGACATAACTCTTCTGCCCGTCTTGGGCAACTTTCAAATTCTGCTTAATTTTCAACATTTTCTCTTCCATTTCCTTGAGCAACTCTAGCCTAACTACTGCTCTATCAGCTGGATTATCCCAACTTACTGGAGTATTGCACTTTTTGCCATAAAGTGCTTCAAATGGGCTCATCTTCAACGATGCTTGATACCCATTGTTGTAGGTGAATTCTACCAAGTGTAGGTAGTCTTCCCATTTAGATGGTTTGTCCATCACATACATCTGTAACATATCTTCTATCACTTGGTTCACCCTCTCTGTCTGCCCATTAGACTTAGGATGAAAAGCAGTGCTGAAGTTCAGATTCATTCCAAACCCCTTCAATAACCCTTTCCAAAACTTTGAGGTGAATTTTGGGTCCCTGTCAGACACAATTGTCTTGGGAATACTATGCAATCGTGCTATTTCCCTCATAAAAATATCAACAACATTAGCTGCCTTGTGAGTAGTCTTTAGTGGAATAAAATGGGCATCTTTCGTAAGCTTGTCCACCACCACCATGATTGAATCATGCTGCTTGCCGGTCCTAGGCAATCCTGTGATGAAATCCATTGTCACCACTTCCCACTTCCACTCAGGAATGGGTAAAGGTTGTAGCAACCCTGTTGGGTGACTGTGCTTAGATTTAACCTTATGGCACTCCATACATCTAGCGATCTAATCTAGAATTTATTTCTTCATACCTGGCCAAAAGTAACTGCTTTTGATTGCTGCCACTGTTTTTTGATATCCAAGGTGCCTAGCATAAGCCACATTATGCATTTCTTTAAAAATCATAAGTTTCAATTCCTGGACGTTAGGTACATAAATTTTGTTCTTGTACATAAGTGTTCCGTCAGTTTCCAATTTATAATTCTCCACTTTCCATGGCATCTTACCTTGTTGTAGCTTTTCTACCAAATCCCTGTATTGCAAATCTGCATTTGTAGCTTCCGAAATTCTGCTTTTAATATCGGTTTTCTACATACTAATGGTTGTAGCATGCAATTCGTGCACTCTCCTACTGAGTGCATCAACCACTTTGTTCTCTTTTCCTATGATATGCTTTATATCAAAGTCATATTCACAAAGAAACTGCAACCACCTACTCTGCCTAGCATTCAAGGTAGGCTGATCAAACAAATATTCAGACCATTGTGGTCTGTTCTCAATTCGAACCTCTTTCCCATGAGGTAATGCCTCCATTTCTTCAGAGCGTGAACGATAGCTGCCAACTCCAAATCATGAGTGGCATAATTCTTTTCGTGCTCTTTCAGCTTCCCGGACTCATAACATATCACAAATCCATTCTAGCTGAGGACTCCTCCCAGTCCTTCTTTGCATGCATCTGTACACACTATGAAATCCTCAGGATTGGAGCACTGGTTAAAAACTGCTTCAATCGCTGGAAGCTTTTCTCACAATCTTCTGTCCATTGAAATTTCTTCTCCTTCCTTTGCAAGGAAGTGATAGGGTAAGCTATTTTTGAGAATCCTGCAATGAACCTTCTGTAATAGCTAGCTAGACCCATAAAGGATCTGACTTATGTTACATTCTTCAGTGCTGTTCATTCTCTAATGGATTCTATCTTCTCAGGATCCACGACTATCCCATCCTTTGAAATGATATGCCCCAAGTAATGGATTTGCTTTTGATAAAATGAGCACTTGCTCAATTTGGCATAAAGATGGTGCTCTCTTAACACCCGAAACACCATCATCAAATGTTGTTCATGCTCTTCCTTCGACTTGGAATACACCAGGATGTCATCCAAAAAGACTATGACAAACTTGTCCAGATAGTCCTTGAATACACCATTCATTAAACACATAAAAACAACGGGTGCATTTGACAACCCAAATGGCACCACTGTGAATTCATAATGACCATATCTTGTTCTGAAGGTGGTATTGTTGATGTCTTCATCCTTTATCCTTACCTGGTGATATCCTGATCTAAGATCTATTTTCAAAAATATCTTAGCATCCTTCAACTGGTCAAAGAGATCATCAATCCACGACATAGGATATTTGTTCTTAACAGACACTTTGTTTAACTGTCTGAAATCGATGAAAAATCTCAACGTCCCATCCTTCTTCTTCATGAACATGACCGGGGCTCCCCAAGGTGACACACTTGTGCGCATATACCCCTTCTTCAACAGCTCTTCAAGATGCAACTACAATTCTTTCAGCTCTGGCGTACTCATTCTGTAAGGAGCTTTCGACACTGGAGTTGCTCCAGGCATCAAGTTTACAGAGAAGTCAATATCTCTTTTCAGGGGTAGTCCTGGTACCTCCTAGAATACATCTTCAAACTCTTTTAGTACCACATGATCTTCAATATTTGACACCTTATCCTAAGGTGTTTCCTCCACATGGGCTGCAAATAATTGACATCCTTTCCTGTAGCACTTCTTCAACTGCATTGCTGGAATTTCTCTGACAGTGGCTTCCCTTGGAATTCCCTGCATTTTCCTTGGGTTTCCTTCCTCATCCAGGCAAGTGAATGCCTTGTTACGACAATCTAAGATGGCGTGGTTTTGGTCTAACCAATCCATCCCAATTAGACAGTCATAGGAACCTAAAGGCAGAATGTTCAATTTAGCCCTTGTGCTTAGTCCATTCATGTCCATTGGACAAGACTTAACCAATTCCATAACCTTTCTCTTGGTTCCTGTAGCTAACTATACTAACCACGATTTTCCATGTTTGTTTCTCGACAATTGCAAACTTTCCACCACTCTAGGATCTATATAACTATGGCTAGCCCCATAATCAATTAAAATAGTAAAGGCATGGTTATTGATCATACCTTCAACTTCAATCATATGTGACTGATATTCTTCTTGCTTGTTGTCCAGGGCTGCGTAGATCCTGGGTACTCTACCGCCCATGTCCTCCACTGTTTCATCTTGTTAAACATTATGGACAACTCTCACTTTTCCATTTTTGTGGGGACAATCTCTGTACTTGTGGTTTCCCTGACATCCCCAACACTGAATGGGCGTCTACCTTGGCCTTTGTCCCCCTATGTTAGCCGTTCGTGGATCTCTAAACGATGGCTATCCTTGAGGACTATTTCTGAAAAGGGGAGGTTTGTTTTCCTTTTGCCTCTGCTCTTTCTTGAACTTCTTCTGGTCATCCCAATTCTTCCGAAAAGTGGGATTTTCTCTTTTCTGCTCACATAAGCATTTCACTTTTCTTATCGTTTCTTCAATATTTTTTGGGTCATCATACTGAATCTTGTCCCCAATGGAAGGTGGCAGTCCACTCAGATACCTTTGAATTTTGACAGTCTCATCCTTGATGAAGGGAAAGTATTTGAACAACTCCAAGAACCTTCGTTCGTATTCATCAATGGACATGCTGCCCAGCTTGAGTTCAAATAACTCTTTCATCTTTTTGTCATAGTATCTTTTAGTCAAGTATTTCTTTTCAAAATACTTCTTGAATTATTTCCAAGTAACATCTTTCTCTCTAATGTGCTTCACCTGCACAAGCTGATCCCACCACATGGATGCCTTTCCCTTTAGTTGATACATTGCAATTCTTCCTTCTGCATGAGAGGAATAATTCTGCAGTTGGAAATATTTCCTCATGCCAAGAAACCATGTTTCAACATCTTCCTCCTTCTTGTGTTCTCCATCAAACATTGGAGGTTTAATCTTGTTCATTTCGCCCTTCAGCTCATCCACTCCAGATCTCCTGTGCTTTTTGGTAGGAGATGGGCTTGAACTAATGTGTGCCTCCTTATTGGACTACTTCAGGGAGTGGATGACCGAATACAGGAGGATGACCAAATACAGGAGAGAACCCCCAACATGACTGACATCTGCAACTTTTAATTGCATGCGCCCAGGTCAACACTTGTCTTCCTGGAGTTGCATGTGTTTCCTTTTGCACATGTTGCCTCTCCCAGGATTTAGGATAAAAACATGTCTTTTACACGGGTTTGGAATAATAAAAAATTATTATTCTCAAGGACTTAAGCCCCCTAAGCTTAGCCCCTCTTTCCAACCTTTTAGCACCCTTTCCCTTACCCACCTTGTGGAAGCTTAGTCCCCCATCACTCTTTCTTCGTGGTCGGTCTGCACGCAACGATGTTTATATTTTATTAATGATCTGCATATTTACATATAAAAAGTCAGGCTCATTGGCCTTGGCATCTGACTCACTAGCCTAATAAACACATAAGTCTCTCAGCTTATAACCACTCAGCTCACCGGCTTATAAACAACATTACAATTTAGCAGGGGCTCGGCCTTGGGGTATTACACTACTCATAGTCCCTCAGGAATTTCCACCCTCTTCCAGGGCTTCCAAAACAGGTTGGACATGAAATATCTCTGTTGGGACCTTAGGAATTCTATAGCTACAACACGAATTCGCCCGACAACAAAACACATGCTTTCCTTGAAATTTTTTGAACATAACGTTACTCAGAGTCCCACAACCTCTTTCTCCATCCCACAACCTCTTTCTCCATGAAAGTACTATTAAATTTGGCAGCATCGACAATCATTCTCCAATGAGAGGCCATATGGGCCACCTTGAGGCTAGCCAGGGAGATTTGGAGAATCAACCAGTCTTGTGAGGTATTGAAAAAAGCCAGGGGGGGACGTAAACCTCTGTGAGTCAAACCAAAAGTCAGGACGAACGAGATGCTATGTAAGTCCAATGCAAAAGTTAGGGCGAACTTAGAACCTCTGTAAGCATAAACAGTCTAGTGAAAAAGTCAAGGGGAATGTACAACCTTTGTGAGCATAGCCAGACTAGTGCAAAAGTCAGGGGGAATGTACAACCTATGTGAGCCTAGTCAAGCCTTGTGAGCCATGAGAAAAAGTCAAGGCATCTAACAAAAGTTAGGTTTAATATAAAATTCCTATGAGATAGAAACAAACGATATTCCTAATAATGCAAATGATATAAATGTATTGATCTAGTGTGTTGGCACGTGTAACATTATCCACCATGAAGAAAAAATTGAATTACCTTGTAAAGAGTAGAGTTGTAACTGAAGTCTCAAGTCTAGTTATATTTTCAAACTAAAGTGTAATGCTGAGTTGTAACTGAAGTCTCAAGTCTAGTTCTATTTTCGAACTAAAGTGTAATGCTAAGTTAAGTCAAGCATGCTTTCACACCTCTATTTCGAGCCCTCTCCACTTCTCCTCCATTCCTTTATAAGCAGAGGTCGATCCCCTCTCCTCTACACAATTTCTATGTAGGGTAAAGGTGAAGCATTAAAGGATGCTATACAAAGGCACATATAGAGGCAACATACCCGTGCTGTAGAGGCACATATAGAGGCAACAAATAGTGCTATAGAAACAACATACAGAGCAACATAATAGTGTTGTACAGAGGTACATATCAACGCTAAAGAGGAATCCATAATAGTGTTGTATAGAGGTACATATCAATGCTAAAGAGGAAACCATATCAATGTTGTACAGAGGTACATATCAAAGCTAAAGAGACAACCATATCAGTGTTGTAGATCAACATTTAGAGGCAACATATAGAGACACATATCAGTCAATTAGAGGTAGTTTCAACAATCCATATCAGACCTGATATATCTCAGTCTTTGAAAGAAACTAGGATACATCTATATCAACAAGGTCTCTTAGGTCTCTGTCAGGTCAGAGTCAACTTGGCAAGCTCTTTAAGAGTAGAGTTTTCATGGTGGATGTTTGTAAGTGATCTTACATTATTAATGCAATAAAGGAATATCATTTGTTGGGGGTTTTCTCCCTGTACAGGGTTTCCTCGGGGTATATGTGTTGTTGATGTGCATGTTTACGTATTTACATGATTATTGCTATTCAGTTATGATTTGATATATTTGAAATGTATTAAGCTGGAGTCAAAGTGTTGAAGAATTCCAAGAAATAACCCGCATAAGAAATCAAGCTCAAAATTTAACAAGTACAACTCCAAACAACTGACAAACATGCCCACAATAGTTTCCTTCACGCTTCAACACTCAAAACTCCTTTACTATCTAGAAAAATCCATGTAAAAACAACCCTCCATGCCAAAACATGATTCTGTAATTCTGGTCTCCTACCCATACAAATTTCCCCTCTTTCTCTTGCTTGCTTGATTTACACTCTTCCTCAAGTTGATTGTAATCAACCCCCATTCTCTCAATAACTATGGGATGTGACTTCTCACACCCACCCTCTTACATGGGTTCAATGATTGGGCTTTAGAACACTCAACAAATAATGGAAGGTTCATGGTAAGGATAATTTAGAAAGAAATGGTTTGGGTTTAATAGACATGGGTAAAATCTCCCCTTTGGACCCATTCCCTCTCTTGTGGAAACTAAGCCACCATGGGAGAACGCCCAATATGGAGGTTGATTAGTTTTATATCATGGTTTCAAGTGGATGTGGAGAAAATGTTTGTGTGAAGACCGATTTGTTCTTGAGTTGTGAAATTTCTAGGATCGGAATGTACAAGTTTTGTGCTTATAGAAAGGTCGTGAAATGCTCGTCGATGATGAAGAGAACCATATAGAAACCAAAAAAAAAATATTATAACTGTTTGGACCCAACTACAGTGGGATTTCTTCTATGTGTGACATCTACAACAATATGTTGATGTTTAAGAATGAGACCACTCTTTGTGGAGAATGGACAACCTGCTAAGATTTGAATCTGTTTCCTTGACAACATTGATGGAAATGTGGTCCATTGATGGAGGCTCTTGCATGAATGTGGTGTCACTGAATAGAGTATGGAATTAATGAAAATTGTGAGGGATCTTATCTCATGGTGAAGAGAGGATTGGGTAAACTAATTGGAAAGCATATCTATATGAATAAGTGTGTCTCTTGCTACAATATGGAATTCTTTAAGAATGAGACCACTCTTTGTGGAGAATGGACAACCTGCTAAGATTTGAATCTGTTTCCTTGACAACATTGATGGAAATGTGGTCCATTGATGGAGGCTCTTGCATGAATGTGGTGTCACTGAATAGAGTATGGAATTAATGAAAATTGTGAGGGATCTTATCTCATGGTGAAGAGAGGATTGGGTAAACTAATTGGAAAGCATATCTATATGAATAAGTGTGTCTCTTGCTACTATATGGAATTCTTTCTACTATGAAAGGGAACCTGCAAGCTTAGAGCAATGAGATTGAGTTCGTACAAGCTGTGTAGAAGGATTTGAGGATGAAAGGAAGGCAAGAGAGGAAAGGTCTGCATTATAAGATGATGTTCATCCTTTGCAAGCATAAGATCCTTATGGGTTTGTGTATGAAAGGCAGGTTTAACTACATGTAGATCCATTGCCTATGAGAAAGGAGGGGTTGTTGCATGGAGAGAAATGGAGCATCAAGTTTATTCTAGAGGTGAAGAGCATGGGGGCATTTGTGATTTACGTTGTTATCTCTGCCACAATTCTCAGAAATTTATGGTGTGAGAGGCTTTGGAGCCAAGTTCAACTTTTAAAGGGTTGTTGAAAGAAATCAGTTTTAGATGTCACGGGGCCTACAATTCAGGCCAAGACGACGAAACTGCAATCCGAAGGATGTTTGAAGTTCATGGCATGATAATGTGCATGTTTATGATTGAATATTGCTATTCCTTTGTGGCACTTTGTTGAACCTGCAATCATCGATCTCTTTGCTAGTGGAGGATGAAAAGTTGTGGAAATAGATTGTATGACTGTCCATATCGATTGGCTAAGAGTACCATGTACTTACCTTTGTGGACTGGCTTGATATATGTTTGGATGTGTGGTTAATGTAACCCGTGGTATATGATACGCCTGCTATATATTTCCAATATCGATCGTGGTAATGAGAGTTGGTTGTAGCACCCATAAAGGTTACGATTCGAAGACTGCCTATCACCGTGTAGTGTTGGTTCTCTTTGTAGTGCACAAGTCAGGATGACATGCACTAGGATGTGCAAGTAACATGATTACTAGAGGCTACGATATATTTGGTGAGATGTACATGTGATAGATACCTATATTGTTGATTTCTTCGAGTTGGTTCAATAATGCTATTCTTGGGTATTGAAAACCTTTTCACATGAAACACATCTTGCTTGGGTGAATAACTATTGGTTGGTTGTCAAGGGAGGTTAAGTAAAGTTGCATTAGACCAGTGTTGATGGAAAATTTAATAACGAGGTGGAATTATGATAGGAGAACAAAGATGTTTTGATTTTAGCAAAGAATTTTCTTATTTTTGGATTTTGGTCCAAATATGATGGGAATAGTTCCCATGTCGAAGTGAAAGTAGTGGCGTTGCTCTAGAAGTTGAGTTTCTATGTGTGTAGAAGGAATGGATCTACACAAATATGGTGTCCTTTTTTTCTCTCCTATATGTATCATGTATTTGTGAATGAAGCACAATACATAGATTTGTTGTTGTGTGTCAGTGAGTGACAGTGCCAAAAGATTCACTGGTTCTGATACCAATGGTATGAAGATTACTTGGTGTGTTCGAGTTGATGGATTTCTCGGTGGATCCAAGTTGAGAATTAGATGGCCTGGTGTATCTGAGTTGAGATGGATAGCTTTCTTGGTGTGTTCGAGATGAACAAAGGATGTTTTGGTGTGTCAGAGACAAGAACCAAATGACCCCATTTGTAATGCACCCATGTTGGCTCTATGATGTTTAAGTGAGTGCAACTTAATTAGAACATTTGCATGTGCATCCTCATGCTTGGGTGCATAAGTTGAATTGGCCATTCAATCTTGCTTGAGCATGAGGGCAGTGGATGCACACCCATATGGCATAGTTGAGTTGAGTTCCTGAAATAACCACCTATTGTATTTCCTTGAAGGGGGAGTTTGTTCACCCATATAAGGAGGTTTTTTTAACACTCGGAGGAGTGGGTTGTGTGTCGGTTGAATGTTCTATGAGTGGATCATATGTTGGTTTTGGGCTCAAGGTGTTGTTATGGGACCAAAAACTTATATACAAGTTGTTTTGTGTGTCAAAACAAGGTAAGACTCAAGGGACATGTGTCAACCAAGAGTGGGTGCATTTGTTGCACTGGTTAGTGCATAGAATGTTGATATAATTGGTTGCACATTTGGGGGGATTTCATCAAGAATTTGAATGAGCCATGTACTTGAAGGAATTCCTACTAGACAGGCGGTTGCAGTGGTTAAGTAACCATGTATTCCGGTGGATGGTTGTTCCTTTATATGGACTTCTACAAATTGGTGATTTCTAGAAGAAGAAATCCCTAGTTGAAACAAAAGACAAACTTTGTTGATAATGAGCATCCTCGATTTCTAGGGGAACATGTGTTGTAGAAGACTAGATGCTCATGAAAATCTAACCTGATAGAGATTGAGACAAGTACTCATTAAGGGGGTGTGTTGGAATGAATAACTCCTACTTGTCTCATGTGTGATACTTGATCGCACTAGAGGTTGTAGTCCTTACTATTATTGATCATTGTAAGTAGAGTTTGTCTCTATATGAGCAGTTTTATTTTAAGTTTCATGAGGTCGTTAGATATAGTTGGATATGAGGGATTCCTTCCAACTAATTAACTCCTATTTTGATGTATGGTTGAGATATTCTCTCAACATGTTGTTATTGTGCTAAAATAATCTCTCTATCTTAAGAAAAAGATTAATGTATTTTTTTTAATAATCTTCCGACTACCATCCTGTCAATGCATTTGTTGCAAACATTTTGTTTTTCTCTATTGTTGAACAACAATAGTCTAACTTTTCTGAGAAGTGTCCCATGATTTCCTTTTCCGGTTTAATTACGAGAGGACAATTTTTTTTTTTCGGTCTTTGCCGAAAATCCTCTTATGTGTGTCGATGGCACCAAAAGTATCTTCAAAGTTTCTCCATTTCACTCCATCCAAAGCCTCTAATGCATAATCTTTAAGTCCAGCTATAACCAGGAGAGAGATCTTTGAGCTGAATCTTCCTCTCAATTGGCGTAAACTTCTCTCCATGCCTAAGGAAGTAGCAACAGCACACTCCCAGTTCCGTCGGACTTGAGAATCATAATGGTGGGATTCTCCAACAGTTGAACACAGCAGAGGATGATAACCCACATGGAACTAACACGAGCTTTCCGTAAAGCCGATTGGCCCTTTGATGTCCCAATGTGGACTGTTCCGATGCCTAGTCCGAGATGCGCTTGCCATTGTTTCTACAGTTGCATTTCCCCTTCCGACAACGATGCCACTCTCATATTCTCGAATTCTCGTAGTGAAAATGGCAGAGCGGAATTGAAAATTGTGATGGTTGATTATTATCTTCTGACTTTATTTAATAAAATATATTTATCCTTCTTGTTTATTAATGAACTAATACCTCGTTTGTATTTTAGAATATTTAGTCTACCTTAAACATCCATCCAATCTAATAAAATGAAATTTCAGATGAAATGGAAGAAACAAAGATTTATAACCAACGATGGTATGTCCGCATATTGTTAAGGGCTTAAACATCCATCCAATTTAATAAAATAAAATTTCAGATGAAATGGAAGAAACAAAGATTTATAACCAGAGATGGTATGTCCGCATACTGTTAAGGGCTTCAACATGCTTCAATCCATTGGATATAACTGTTAAGAAGCACGAATTATAACTGAGACATTTCATAATTGATCAGAGATTCACCAATTTTCTCGAATCCCGAAGTATGAATCACTGCAACTCTAAGGATCCTTCTATATTTGATTCTGAATTTGACAGGCCTAGTAAACCGAGAATAGTCCTCAATAATCTAACCAAAGTGATTTTAAAATTAGCCAATGATATGGTAATTATTTAGCATCAGTGCCAATGCAAAAATTTAGAACCTTGGTTTATTCACTTGCAATCATTAAAGCCTCATCATGCTTAAAAGCCAGTTCCTTTGCTGTTATGCTTCATTTCAATGCACTTAATGATACTTTCTATAAATAGGAAGTAATCCTAAGCACCACTTCATAAGCAGCTACACAGTATACTGGTCGATAAAAGTTTTGGAGGCAGTCAGGGTGATCTCCCAAGCCACGTTGAAAACGTGGTTCCTAAAAGGTATGGAGTTTTAAGCACTAAATAAGAATAACATACATCTAGCCTATCAACGAATTTTTTAAGCTAATGATTTTCACAGGATTAATACTGCACAAGGAATCACTTAGGGATGAGTTTATTTAATCGATGGACACATATGTTCATTTTCAACTACCTAATCTGATTGAAGTGCATAGACAGAAAGTATTTGTTAGTCAGGAACTAATTGGGTGCAGAAATTATTGCCTGCAGAACAGCTGTCGTGATATCGCAGAAGAAGGCGTATTGGAGGGTGAATGATTCACTCATTTATTCAATAGTAGTTAGATTCTCTATACCCTATGGCAAAGACCTCTCCAAAAAAACCATCCAAGCCACAGTTGGAATGTGGAATTGATTATTGATTATTATAGGTAAGCACGACCTTCTATTGAAAAGGTCTTTCTGGATAACTTTGGAAAAATGCAAAGCAATGTAATATTCTTACTCTCAAAATTGAAGAATTTTTTAATTTTTGGGCCGGCAAAATTTATGGCTAAAACCCAACGCTGTGCTGATTAAGTATTTACGTTCCCACCATGGCTTGGACCATCTACAGTAACCACTAATAAATTGGCATGGGAGGTCTACACTGACCTTATGGATACATCAGTTTTTTTTAGAGAATTGTGAATTTATCACCATTTCACTGGGTTGTAAAACTCTGTTGATGACCAGGAGAAATATTTGCCATCGCAAACCTGTGATAAATAAGTTATCGGATTAATCCAATCCTTCTGGATGTAGACCATGAGGCAAGGGTTTTGAGTCCTTCAGGTTCGCAGATCGAAGCCGGGGGACGCAACCGCTGGAATTTAAACAGAGACATGGCAGTGTGGAGTGTGTTTATTGATGACCACGTACAAGCGATCATTGTACACGTATATTTTGCAGTTTTTCAGAAATAAGTAATCAGATTAATCCAATCCCATCAGCCCAGAAGGGATTGGATTAATCTGACTGATAACTTATTTATCACAAGTTTGCGACGGAAAATATCTGTCGAGCCACTGGCAGACGGTTGCGGTCTCCGCGTCATTGCTCTAGAGGATATCTAGAGCAATGACGCGGAGACCGCAACCGTCTGCCAGTGGCTTGACAAACATTTGGCAGCTCGGCACGATTGGGATGGTTGAAACAATTAAGATAGATTATTCATATAAACAAAAGATAAAATTAGTAAATTTCCGAGAGAAAGACTACTGCAGGGAGAAAACTGGAAATGAAATCTAACAAACCGTGGTATTTCTTCGCTTTTCATGCAAATAACTAAATATGGCCTCGCATAACAGCAATGACGTGGAGACCACAACCCTCTGACAGTTGCCATTGACAAACTTTTGGCAGCTCAGCACGATTTGGAGGGTTGAAATAATTAAGATAGGATATTCTTATAATGAAATATAAAATTAGTTAATTTCCGAGAGAAAGACCAGTACATGGGAGAAAACTGGAAATGAAATCCGACTTTCTTCGCTTTTCATGAAAATAAATAATATAGCCTCGCATTAAAAGATAAAATTAGTAAATTTCCGAGAGAAAGACCAGTGCATGGGAGAAAACTGGAAACAAAATCCGACTTTCTTAGCTTTTCATGCAAATAAATAATATCGCCTCGCATTACAGCGTTGTCAAGTTTACAGGGATTTTGCATTTCAAATAATACACCTTTATAATCTGCGAAATTTCAAATGAATCTTGACGTGCTGATACGGTTCAGATCACAGGTTCGAATCGGAGCAGAAAGATTGAGATCTTTCGGAATGACAAGCATGTCGGTGCAGGAAGAATAAGACAAGGGAGCTCAAAGTAAAAAACTACGCTTTAAAAACCGTTCGGCAGGTAACACCTGAGAACTCAGAAAGCACATGTCGAAGCTTTAAACTCCGAACGAAAATAAAGATACAAACAGCAAGAAAGCAAAAGCTGCAATCCCCATGAAAACTCTCAGCGGAAAGAGAAGCAAGGAACGTAAAATGATACATCTACGATCTCAGAACCAGATCCTCTTGTGATTTGCGGTTAAGAGCACCACACGTCAAAATTAAAAAAATCTACTTCGCCTCCGGGAATCACAAACATTTTCATGGCTTAAAGTGACATCCTATTTACCAAAACTGAGACAACAAAGGCAAAGAGAACACTAAAACCTGAAGTAACGAAGGAGGGAAATAAAGCAAGCAATGAGAGAGTTTGAAATATTTGCACCTTTTCTGCTGCGAGATGAAGCCGGCCTCGGATACGGGCTGTTGAGCTCCAGATCAGACTTTTCCGTTGAAAAATTCCGCAGAAGGTGTAATATAGGTAGTCGTCCAGCCTTCCCCGGATAAAGCCTCCCCAAGTTAGCCTCTCTTGAAAGCCTTTTTAACAGTACCGAATAAAGAAAACAAAATTAGAAGTTACCGGAACTTCAAAACCTGCCAAGCTGAAAACGTGTCTGACTTCTCCGCCTTTGGATGCTGCTTCCTTCCACTCCCAGGATAGGACCGAGAACGCGACTGGCGGACTCACAGCCACACGTCTCAGGATTTTGACTCAACAACGATGACATTTAATTAGACAATAATTTATTCCGCTCCAGGCCACGGATATCGCGAGTCGTGCCCTCGTTTTTCTGCCCTGGAACCGGAAAGAGCATTAAAAATAACGAATCTTTATAAAGGTAAAATAAACCTGGTATGAAATCGATAATTTCGGATGGAAATTTAGCTTCTTTTTTTCTTTCTTTCATGAAATCATTATTATTTTACATGCGGAACAGGTGTTTGCGAAGAATGAAATGAACTTAACTACACATCGCTAAATTCCAGTGAAGACAAATCGCAAAAGGATCTTGAAAATTTATCTATTTCCTTGAAATAACCTACCTCGAGAGGTCACCGGGGGAATCTTTATAAAGGTAAAATAAACCTGGTATGAAATCGATAATTTCGGATGGAAATTTAGCTTCCTTTTTTTTTTTTCTTTCATGAAATCATTACTATTTTACATGCGGAACAGGTGTTTGCGAAGAATGAAATGAACTTAACTACAAAATATTACATCGCTAAATTCTGACAAATCGCAAAAGGATCTTGAAAATTTATCTATTTCCCTGAATTAACCTCGAGAGGTCACCGGACACAATGTCTGACTCAATACAGCCTGTAAAAATAAATGAATTACCGCTTTCTGACAGACAGATCGTCCAACTGCAAGGTCCCCGCACAAGAGTCCAACTGCAAAGTTCCTGGTGTCGGTACGTTGAATAGACGCCCATGTGGGGGATCGATCCTGGGTTTGGGACCGACTATTGCGTCATTTTCCCTGTTCAAAGTTGACTCCACAACTCGGCGCCTTCGTCAATTTTGCCATGCCATGTTGTGATATTGGGCCCACTTTTACAAGTCATTTACGAGTAAGAAAAATGTAAATCGTGACGCATGTGGCCTTTTGTGCTCGCAACGCTACCTTCTCTTTTCAGTTTTTGATTTTCCATTGGCTGACCTCACCTCTTACGTTTGAGACCATGCTTATTAAGTCACCCACCCTTGTTGGTCAATCAATAATTTAAGGAGCAGGCTAAAGATTCTATAAAATAAGATTTTTTCGGAGATATTTGCCAGAAATTAGGCTATAAATTGTTGGACTAGTAGATTTGTGTAGAATCTGAGTGCCCGGGTGAGTTTTAGTTTTTCAGTGGAATCCAAAGAAGATTTAGGAGTTGTCTAATCATATAGTAAACTTTCGTCTAATTGTCATAATTTGATGACATAAAGAAAAATAGAGTTACAATCAATTTAATTTTTTGATTTTTTTTGATAATTTGGATTGATGATGAGTGGATGTCTACTTGAAATATTCATTGGGAATTTCAAAACCTATACACTCTAGATTGATTCAGAATTGGGCAAAATCCTTGAGGCATCATTTTGCCATGCCTAAAACTTAGATAATAATATAACTCTAATCATGTCTAAAATTTCTGTAGGATTCTTGTTAGATTTGTGGTTGGAAAGAAGGTCCTTTTGCTACAAGATTAAGCTTGTCAAAATGAGGAACATCAAGGAGACTCATGAAGAAGAAAGTTCGATAGAGAAGGAAGAACCCTGCCCCATGGGAGAAACACTTCTAATATTCAATGTTGTTAAAAAGTGTGTGCATTGTGATGTTGATGAGGCCAATGATATCACTAGATCTATGACACCTCACATGTTTATTACTCGAGCCAAGATGTCGATTGAGGATTCTCTTTCTACTTAGATTGTGAGGACAATGGAAGAAATAAGTAATCAACCTACCACATTGCACTATGGACAACTTAACTTTGGAAAGTCATCAACATAGGTTGAACACATCATGGAAGAAAAGGGCTAAGCACCTTTGGTCCTCACAATCCATGAAAAATCGGTGCAAGCATCAAGGTGAGTCCCTGAAGACAAAGTAGAACCACCTTTCGATCTCATAAGAATGGGATCATATGAATACAATGTTCCTTGATCTTAGGATCTGAAGAACATATTTAACATGTACGGTGCTCCTGAAAAATATCATGCTTTTGTATCAATGCAAAGCCGATGGGAATATAGTTTGAGTTGCGATATAGGAACCCTCAAATTGCAAGGAAACTAAAGTCTGGACTATCCATGGGGTTTGATGAATCCATTGATCTTGGAAGTGAAGATATAAACTAGAGTAGTGATGGAGGTTTGGGCAAAGTGGTTCTTTAGGATTGAACCACGTGGACAGAAGGTAGAATTTGTAAATCTCAATCTAAATGCTCTTCTCTATCTCTCTCTGTGAGCTTTTGAGCATTCACCAAGATGTTGTGTGGAAGTGACTTGTCAATATCAACATCACTAGATCACTACATAGAGGACCCCAGTGCTATATATGGCTACACAAAGTAACCAAACCAAGAGTTGGTCATCCACCTAAGCTTGTGTATCATTGTCGCCAACTGGAATATCATCGAGTTGGTCATCCACCTAAGCTTGTGTATCATTGTCGCCAACTGGAATATCATCAAAGCAATGAGTGTTCCAATACCAAACTCCATGAGAATTATGCCTTAAGGAACTAACCTTTTGGCATGAATGTGTTTGGATGACATTGAGACAAATACCCTCTATCTAAATATGGTATATTTCCAAAAGGTATGGTCCCCAAATCTTGGACCCATATAGGATAGTGGGTGTAACCAATGAGTGGAAGAGGAAGATCTTTGCTTGAATGTCTTAAAAGTGAAGTTGAAAGCAATGCTCATCAAGGGTGATGAGAGCTATGTAACCCTTGCTCAGTGTAGACTTTGTTACAACTTTCAAGCTAAAGCGTGGTCTAATAGATAGTATCGCCAAATATACATATGATGCAACCATCTCAACCCTCTCACCTATGTAGATGAGAATCACTTGGTTCGCCTCTTGCTTGGAGACGTTGAAAGCCATGATTTTTAACTTTTTCAAATTTCCTTGTAGCCTATGAGGATCCCAAAACATGTCGTTGTTTATAGAGACCCCTCACCAAGTGAGACATGAATATAAAATGTCATTTGTAAATAGAAGAATGACAATAGAAACTCAAAAATTAATATATAAGAGAAAATCACACAATTGTAAACAAAAAAAATGTAATATACTTAAATTCCCATAAATAAAAGTATGTAGATATATTTATAAGATTTTTATATATTAAAGAAATTTAGATAAGTGTTATTTGGACCATCTCTCAATTTGTGTGTATCGTCCTTGCGCAAGGGCCATGCTAATCCTCTCTATGTCCTTCCAATTTTATTGGATGTCTCTTTACATAGAGAGGATTAGAATGGCCCTTGCGCAAGTACAACACATACAAATCGAGAAATGGTCAAAATAATATTTATGTAGATATCTTTAATATCTTTAAATCTTATAAGTATATCTAATTATATTTTATAGAAGTCATTCGAATATTTATTTGAAAGGAGGTGACCATGGGTAGGGAGGATAACAAGCATTCCTCCCAACCACCCAAGCTAAACCCAATTGACACACACACACACACACACACACACACACACACACACACATATCTATCTATCTATATATATAATGAAAGAATATGTGTGTGTGAAAAAAGAAGGCATACATATGTACCCATTGGTGTTTTTCATGTATAATATATGTATAGATGTGCATAGATTACACCAAGGTAGAGAGAGCTATAGTAATAATAACAATAATCTGTTTTTAGGATCATGACCAAGCCAACCACCAAATTGGTGTATGAAACCCCCTTGTTTGTGGGACAAGAGACCCCCTCAATACAACGATTTGATTACTAAAGCCTATGGAGGTAAACATACCCTACCCCCTCTCGATTTGAACCTATAATCTCAAAAGGGGAAACACATGTTCTTAACCATTAAGTCCACTGGGATTGTATAATAATGTATGACACATAATCAGTAACATTTCATAATTCATATTAGTGTTTAAAAGAAATACTAATATAACTATATTTTATTATAATTAATATTATTTTAACATTGTTTAATTTAATTTATTAGTATTATAATATTATTTTATTTAAAGTATATATTTTTATTAGAAAATATATTTTTAAATATAAATGTATGTAACATGCACTTTT
>SNQJ01S0069899.1:117222-129790 GCA_010110895.2 Picea sitchensis | reverse complement strand
TAAAATCACCAAAATATAAATTATGTAAAATCCCCATATATATATATTCCATGGTTTCAAAGATCTAAAAATTAAGTCTCCAGAAATATCCTTCATGACTCATGAGTAAAATTAGAAGATACAAAACCAATTATCCAAATTGAATAGTCAAATCAACGAATTGAATGATAGACCAATGAAAAAGGTTGATTTGATGAATACTCAAGCAAAAATGGAAAGAAAGATGGATGCAAATAAGGAACTGATGGAAAGGAAGATGGATGCAAATAAGGAACCGATGGAAATGAAGATGGATGAAAATAAGGAACAAATGAAAATAATGATGGAACAAATGTAACATAAGATTATGGAAGTATTAAATGGGAGGTTACCTAAAATTGATAAAGTGTCTGAAGGGACTCATGAAAATAAATGTAGTATTTAGGTTGAACAAATTTCCAATAATAAGAATTTTCGAGGGGGATTTAACTCCAGTAATAGAGTTACATATGGATGGTCTCCAAAAGGAGTGAAACTTACCAAGGTTGAATTAAGGAATTTTGATGGAATAAAGGTCTTTACCAGGGTGAACCAAATAGAGAAATATTTTGAACTACATAATATTATGGATAATAAGCAAAGGATTCACATAGAAACTTTGAAATTTGAGATAAAACCATATCAATGGTATTAATGGGTAGTTAAAAGTAAGCCCCCTTCTTATCATTATACGTGGGGTTTATTTACAAGATACTTAGAAACACAATATGGGAAAGTTTGGGAATATGACTACTTTAGTCAATTGACAAGAATTAAGCACTTAGGTGATATTAAAGATTATAATTTATAATTTTAGGTATTGGCCACAAGGGTGGATGACATAAGTGATATTTGTTTTTGGAATATTACATGGGTGGATTAAAAGAAGACAATAAACATGACATTTTCCCAAAAAATCCTGGAAATATTATGGAAGCTATGCATTTTACTCATCATATTCAAGCCAAGAATAAGGCTACACACAATTATACCATTGGAGCATACACATGTAGCATAGATCATTTTGGGGTTCATAAGACAATCGTATCTCAACCGACAAGGTTGACACCTCATAAAATGGATGAAAGAAGAGAAAATGGACTATGTTTCAATTGTGACAACAAGTATAGTAAGGGGCATAAATGCAGTGAGAAGAAATTATTCTACATAGACTATGAAGAGGAAGAAGATCAAGAATTGGAACCATCACTAGATCTAGATCTAGAAGATACTACTCTAATGAAATCTTGTCATGAATTAGTCGACATCAGTATTCCACAAACCCTCAAGATACAAGGATTCATCAAAAATAAAAAGTTAACAATGTTGATTGATTTTGGTAGTACCCATAACTTCATCAACTACAAATTACAAAAAGATATCAATTGCTTTGTATTTCCAGCACCCGAATTTCAGGTAATGATTGGAGATGGAGGTACCATAAATTGTTCTAGGAAGTGCCACAATATTAAGCTCAATATGGAGGAGTATTTTTTGGATATTCCCATGATTTCCATATGAATGGGTGGTGTCAATGTTGTATCATGGGTCTAATGGTTACAATCATTGGGAAAAATGGCCCTTAGTTTTCAAGATCTTTTCATGAGATTTTCCTTAGAAGGAAAGGGAATTGAGATTAGGGGTATCCAAGGGAATCCCTCTAAGGTGATAAGCTCTAATGGCATGACAAAATTACTCAAAAAGGGACACCATGGTGTAATTGCACAATTGTGCTCACTAGATGTTCAAACATCTAGATATCCTCTGCTCCAGTGGATCTCCAAACATTTATTTACAACCATTTCAAGGTATTTGGAGATATTCCCAAGGGTCTTCCACCTACTCGAGATCATGACCATGCTATTCATTTGCAACGAGGAAGTGTAACACCTAACATTAGGCCTTAAAGGTATCCATATGTACAAAAGAGTGATATTGAGCATATGTTCCAAGAAATGTTAGAGGAATACATCATTCAACCTAGCCAAATTTCTTTATCTTCACCAGAAGTAATGGTTACAAAGGAGGATGGTTCATGGCGCATGTGTCCAGATTATAGATAGCTCAACAAAATGACCATAAAATATAAGTTTCCTATTCCTGTAATTGATGAATTATTAGATGATTTGCATGGATAAATTTTCTTTACTAAGTTGGATCTTTTTTCAAGCTATCATCAAATCAGAATGAGGTGGGATTACATTCCCAAAACATCCTTTAAAACACATGAAGGCCATTATGATTTTTTGGTTATGCCATTTGGACTTACAAATTCACTATCATCATTTCAAATCTTGATGAATTTTTTTTTTAAACCATTTCTTAGAAAATTTGTGTTAGTATTTTTTGATGACATACTAGTCTACAACAAATCTTGAGAAGAGCATGTACAACATGTTGAAAGAGTATTACAACTTTTGGAAGAGAAACAACTTTATGCAAAGCCTTCCAAGTGTGCCTTTGGGGTTCAAGAAGTGGAATATTTGGGTCATATTGTATCTCATGAAGGTGTAAAAGTGGACCCTAACAAAATTAAAGCTATGAGGGAATGACCAATTCCCAAAACCTTGAAAAAAATTAGAGGATTCTTAGGATTGACAGGCTATTACTGAGATTTTGTCAAGAATTATGGTCAAATAGAGGCACCTCTAAAAATATTATTAAAGAAGGAATAATTTTATTGGACTCAAGAACAAATGTTTTTGAAAAACTTAAGGAGTCTATGTGTACAATTCTTGTCCTAGCCACACCCGATTTCACAAAAACATTTATTGTGGAGTGTGATGACTTAGGTCATGGAATTAGTTTCGTTTTAATGCGAGAACGAAGGCCCCTTTCCTTTGAAAGTAGCCAACTTAAAGGAAAAAACTTACTCAAACCCATTTATGAAAAAGAAATGTTGTCCATACTACATGTAGTTAAGAAATGACACCCTTACCTAATAGGAGGACACTTCAAAGTAAAAACAAACCATGATAGTTTGAATTACTTCTTGGATAAATGAATATCATCATAAGAGAAAAACAAAATGGATTAAAAATATGCTAGGTTATGACTTTCAAATTATCTACAAGGAAGGAAAACATAATATTGTGGAAGATGCACTTTCAAGGAAAGAAGAAACAATGGGTTCACTATGCGTTATTTCTATTCCACAATCTGATTGAGTGGAAGAAGAAAGGATAGAATGGAAGCAAAATCAATAGATATGCACGATCATTCAACAACAGCAAGAGGACCCCAATGCATTCAATAAATTTGTATGGAAGAATTATTTTCTATGGTATCATGATCGACTATATTTATGTAGAATTCTCAACACAAATAGAAGGTCCTTTTGAAGTTGTAGACTTCTCCTATAGGAGGACATTCAAGGTTCTTGAAAACTTACCATGGGATCAAGAAGGTTTTTTTCTGGGAAGGTCTTAAAATTTATGTTCAAGAGTTTGTGTTTAATTGTGTGGTATTCCAAAAAAACAAGGGAGAGACAATCAAGACACCAGGTCTCTTACAACCATTAACTATACTAAGTCAACATTGGGAAAAAGTTTCAATGGATTTTATCACAGGTTTACCCAAATCTAAAGGAAATTAAGTCATCATGGTAGTAGTGGATCAACTAACAAAGTATGCCCATTTTTTCTCTCGTTCTCATCCTTTTAAAGAAAGTAAAATAGCCATAGGATTCATGGAAACAATTCAAAAGCTATATGGAGTCCCCAAGATTATTGTAAGTGACAAAGATCCAATTTTCACTAGAATTTTTTGGACTAAATTATTTTCATGTTTGGGTACTCTATTGGCTCATAGATCATCTTACAATCCTCAATCCGATGATAAAACTGAGATTGTTAATAAATGTCTAGAAGGATATATTCCTTGCTTTGCATCTGATAAACAAACACAATGGGTCAAGTGGTTTCCCTTGGAAAAATGGTGGTATAACACATCCTTCCATACTTCATAAAAAAATGTCCCCATTTCCAACACTTTATGGATATCATCCTCCACCCATCACAATTCCATCAAAATGGATTGCAAAGGTTCAAGTAGTGGAGGACCACATAGGGCACCAACAAGAGGTTCTCAAACTATTGAAGGAAAACTTGGTTATGACACAAAATATGATGAAACAACAAGCATATCAACATCACATTGAAAGGGAATTTGATGTGGGGGATTGGGTATTTTTTAGGCTACAACCATATAAACAGGTGTCCTCAAGAAATAAAAGAAGGACAATAAATTAGCACCATAAGGTGTTGCAAAGGATTATAAGTATGGCTTACAAATTGGAGTTGCCTCCATCTTCACATGTACTTCCAATCTTCCATGTTTCTTTCTTAAAGAAGGTAATCTGTGACAAGATCCCAGTCCAAACTATTTTATCAGAGATTAATGAAGAATGGAAAATCATAATAGAACCAGAAAAAATCCTTGAAACAAGGATTAAACGATTGCCAAATCGAGCAATTACTGAGTACCTTGTCAAATGGAAGAACCTACTAGTGGAAGAGGCGACGTGGGAAGATGAGTTATTCATGCAAAACACCTGTAGTTAGTCAAGTGTTTAGGAAAACACTTGTTTGAATGTAAAGGGAAAGTTAATCCCTAGACAAACCCCCGTGTCAAGTAAAAAATCCCTTATTAATCCCTAGATATTGAATTATTACATTTCTAGTGTTATTTTTTTTTCGAGGAAAAAAACGTGAATTTTATTTCATCCATTGGAGAAGAAATTTACATTTTGTAGATACATGCCATGAATGTATGAGTTCAAAAGAGAGAAAAAAAACTAATCCAAAGAATAAAGTATTTTCCACAATACAAGATGAGGAAGCATCCTCTGAAACTAACATCGAAAGCTGAAGAAACAACATAATTGCCAAAATGTGCTACATAAAATTTGCTAGAAATATCATCAAGCCACAACCTCTATAGGCATGTATGAAACTAGTCCCTACTGAGCATAATAGTACAAAAAATGAGAAGATATATAACCTTATCTAGACAAAGGAGAGAAGAAGAAATCAGGAGACATCCTCCCCTTGTGATAAAAAACAAAATCATACCAAAACTGTGTCAATCTGAAACAACATCAAAACTATGGCCCGAAAAGTCCATAAAAGACCTGTGCATACAAAAAATTTCCGAACCATCCTTGTCTTCCTTGATCAACCATGTCCCAAAAACCATCTGCAAGCCTTCTTTAGAGAGAGAGAGAGTCTGCTGCCTAGTTTTGTTGCCTATAAACATGATGGAAAGAGAAACTATCAAAAGAGGCCAAAATTATGAAGACTTCCTCAAGAAAAGGAAACAAAATGATGTTGTGGCATATCTGAGATTTTTGAATTCAATTTATAACCAACAATGAATCACCGAATAACTGAACATAATGGACATTTTTTTTCAAAGAAAAGAGTAACAACAATTTGAGAGACATAAGTTATGCGTAGTTGTCTATGCCAGGGTTGAGCCCCATTTTGAGCCTAAAGAGGTGAGTGTTTGAGAGGAACAAAACTTCTCCTCGACCATAACATGTGTTGTTTTCTTGAGAGGCTCCATCGAAAAAGGACTAGGGCCTATTTGAATCAACTATGAATTCCTGAAGCACTCGTCCTCTCATGACTCCCTTTTCTTGAGGAAAATTATCTAGAATGCTAAGTCCATGGCTAACCAGTAGCTCTGGGAGCGATGGTTTGTCTTGAAAAATTGTTGCATTCTTGGCCTGCCAGATCCCCCAGTTTAAAATTAAGGGTAGAGCTTTGATATTTCTATTCAGAGGTTGGGAAATCCAATCTTTCCAAGCTTCTTCCACTGAATACCCTTTCCATTGGCACATCTAACCCAACATCCGTGAACACTCTTCCCAAATGTGTCTTGCAAAAGGATGCAGAAGGAAAAGATGCACTTCAGTCTCCTCATCTCCTTTGCATAAAGGGAACCATCCTGGCCCTTCTATCATCCATTTTTTTATTCTGTCCTAGGTGGGGATCCTATTCTTAATTAGACACCACATGAAGATGTGAGATCAGTATACCCAAGTTTCATTGTGTATTCCCTAAAGGGGGAATGTTGCCAAACCAATTCATCCTCCTTTTCAAAGATGCATATATGGGCATTTTTTAGGCTTCTAGTGTAGTTTCCCCATACTTATGTAAATTGGTCATCCAACCCAACCCGATCACCAATTTTCCATTCTTGAGCCCAGATAGATGAGCGCATCTAATAAGAGATTTGGTTTAGATAGAACAACCCATTTTCATTTAGACACTACACCAAGTCATTAGGGAGGATATGGCTATCTCCACTACTAGGCCACATGTCCACCCCTATTCTGACTTTTGATCCTTTCCTTATTCTCCATGCTAAGCCTTCCCGGATTACATAAAAAGAGTGAATAAGAACTTTCCAAATTATTGTGCAGTTTGATCTTTTTTTCAAAGGGTTTTGAATCCATTCCTCTATATATTTCTGGAAGATATATTTCTGGTACACCACTTGAGTCCACAAATTTTTGGAAGTGACCAATCTCCAACTCGACTTATCTTCTAGAGCCTTGGAAAAAAGAAAAATATTTTTGAGCTCCCATCCTCCCAGTCTTTTTGGAATTTCTATTGCATTCCATTTAACCCAGGGGGCAACAAATTATCTCTTTGTGCCCTCCCAAAGAAATTTAAAAGAAAGTTTTCGATCTATTTCCAAGACACCTTTTGGAATCCAAGCGAAGGACATCCAATATACTGGGATGGATTCTAAGACAAAATTTTCTAGAACCATCATGATTGCACACGAAAGCCACCTGAAGCTACACCCTTTTAACCTTTTTTCTAGTTTAGCTATAAGCCATTTCCAATGTTTTTTCCTATAGTTGTTTGGCTTAAGCTGGAAACCCAAATATTTGATACCTTTCTCCAACTCTTGCTGCTCACAGGGGAAAAGGTCCATATAAATCATATGATATTCTAGCTCCATGTTGTGAGTTGAGAGGGTGATCCAGGTGGATATCGATGGCCACCCAACTATTCCATCTAGTTCAAAACAATCTTCTGGAAACTTACTATTTTTAGTAGTTCCAAACTTTTGGGGTCATTTTGAGGGCCTAAATGATTTTTTTTTCGCGATCAAGCACCTCAATTATAACCAAAGGCTTTGATTGAGCCCCCAAAATGAATATCCTTGTCGATACCTTTCCAATGAGATATCATGCGCCCCAAACAAATATTGTATGACAAAGTTACGCCCCCGAGAAATTGATACACCAAACTACCCAAATCAGGGTCCAAAAAATTGTTGGCTTTTCATCTTTCGGGGTTAGGGTTTTGGATTTTCTTTATGTTAAAAAGGCCTTTGGAGCCTCATTGTAACAATCATATTCTTGCGAATGCGAGTAGCCGTCACATCTCTTCTAAGAGATAAGTTTCCACCATTCTAGTGAGTCTTTCACTCTGTATTTCTACAGTTTTGTACATTTCGCTCATTCATATAAATTGTGTATTAATGTATATATGTGCCTCTTGTTATATATCAGATATATCTTTGTTATATTATTGGATCTCTTGCAATATCTATATATAGTTTTGTGTTATATCTCTGCTCTCATTTCATGCCGAAAATAATCCAGATCAGTGGTATCAGAGCAGACTTCTCTTGATCATTTTTCAGTGCATGTCCCCGACGAGGTCCGAGTATAGCAAGTTGGGTTTTGATATTGTCTCTCTTGAGTACAATGACTCTCGCACACCCAAGAAAACCTCCATGGAATAATAAAAGAAAAATGACAGAGCAAATAATTCTATTAATATGTTGCTTGAGTAAGCTCTCATGCGACAAAGGGATGAAATGATGGAGATTTTTTCCCACTTCCTTTAATGCCTTCCTATAACAATCGACGCGTCTTCATCAAGCGACCACTTTGGAGGCACCCCGCCTTTCAAGGTAAAAATTAATTTTGATATTCCCGTATTTGAAGGAGATAGATGCAGATGCCTTAGAAAAATGGTTAACTCTACTAGAAGGTTATTTCTCTATTCACAATATCTTTGACAGGGGAAAGATCACCTTTGCACTCCTTAAGGATCTCCCCCATTTCAAACATTGGTGGGAAACTTACTTGGAACAATGTTCCACAGAGGACTCTGGAATATATGGGGTCGATCCCACTTGGGATTTTTTTGTAGATGCGGTTAAGGAACAATATTACCCTATTGGTAAATGTGATGACTAGTACATGAGATGGACCGTGTTGCATTAAGAGAGGGGCCAAGCAGTGCCAGAGTTCACAAATACCTTCCATACCTTGCACACCAAGATGGGTATCAAATATTCTGAGTTGTATTTGGTTCTGAAATACATAGATACATCCAAACTGAAATGGAGTTTCTGGACATCTCACCGTTGGGAGCTACTTATCGATATGCTGTTAATATCGAGCATAAATTTAAGCACCAGAACAAATAGGATTTCAGGTCTAAAAATTCACAACAACCAAATTATGATAAAGATGAACCTAACAAACAACCTCCCGAAAACCAGTCCAAGACACATGAAAATAAGGGTAAGGTAAAGAAAAAGAATGAAATTGGAAAGTGGTGCGATTTCCACAAAATCCCCCGGAACAACACTGATGAATGTCACTAAAAAAAATCATTGGTGGCCGAGATCAAATACAAGGAGCTGAAACCTAATTCGGAATTTGATTTAGAAAATAATGGAAAAGATAGATCATCGATGCAGACCCCATTGCTACTGTTGTGACCACAACAATTCAACCTGAACAACGAGAAGATCCTGAAAAGGGGGAGTGCCTTTTTCATTCACAAATGTGGGTGAAGGGGACCCCGCTGCATTTTATTGTTGATACCAGAAGCCAGAATAACCTCACATCACTAGAGATTGTCAAACAGTTGGGATTGTTGAAAACACCACACCTGAAACCATACAACATCGGGTGGCTTTGCCAGGGACGCGATCTTCATGTCAGCTAGCAATGTCAATTGTCATACGACATCCATCCCTTCAAGGATGAGGTATTATGTGATGTTTCCCCATTGGATGTCTGTGATGTTATTTTGGGCCAACCATATATGTGGAAGCTCCATGCTATCTATGAGTCTCGACCCCATAGTGTCATTGTTACTCTTGGGGGTCATCTCTACGGGATACCAGAGGTAGTTTTGACTACTGTCCCACCTAAACAATGTCACAAGGTAGTATCTCATACTACCAAATTCAGGTTCTTCACAATCTATTCAAAAGGTGAATAGAAGGACATTGCAACCATTGCATCCTTGGTCGAAGACCTTCCTATCCAGCATAAGCAGATTGCAGAAGAGAAAGAAGATATTATTTATTCACCTACGAGGGTGCCTACACAATGCCCAGTCAAGCCAAGATACAATAGGTTGGTTGAATGGATTCAACCCCGCCAACAACTGGTTCATGACAACTTTCAACAAGCCAAGCAGTGCAACTTCTTCAACAAGGAAAGCAACTCACCAAGGTTCAGATTTAGAAAACGCTTTCCCCTCTCCCTCAGAAACTCAACACAATGGAGACCATNGTGGATATCGGTGGCCACCCACCTATTCTAACTAGCTCAAAACAATGTTTTGGAAAATTACTATTTTTAACAGTTCCAAACTTCTGTGGCCATTTTGAGGACCTAAACAAAGTTTTTTCATGACTGAAAACCTCAATTATAGCCAAAGGCTTTGATTGATCCCCCAAAATGAATCTCCTCATCTATACCTTTCCAACGAGCTATTGTGCGCCCCAAACAAAGATGGTATGCCAAAGTTATGCCCCCGATAAGTTGATACACCAAACTACCCAAAATGGGGTCCACAAATTTGTTGGATTTTCATCTTCCGGGGTTAGGGTTTTGGATTTTATTTATGTTAATAGGCCTTTGGAGCCTTATTGTAACAATCATATTCTTGCAAATGTGAGTAGCGGTCACATCTCTTCTTAAAGATAAGCTACCACAATTCTATTAAGTCTTTCACTCTGTATTTCTACAGTTTTGTACATTTCGCTCATAAATAGAAATTGTGTATTACTATATATCTGTGCCTCTTGTTATATATCCAATATATATCTGTTATATTATTGGATCCCTTGAAATATCTCTGTATATTTATGTGTTATATCTTCTCTCTCATTTCGTGCCAAAAATAATCTGGATCAGAGAGTGGAATTTCTTTCATTGATCTTCATTCTTGTGGCCTTTCCGAACAATTCCAAGATATCATACAACTTCTGGTCCTCACTCCTTTGACTGTTGCAGAAGATCAAGACATCATCAACAAAAATTAGGTGGGTGATATTTAAATTTCGTGATATCATAATCCCCTGGAACTCACCATAAGAGTTTTCCTCTTCTATGTCTCTAATGAGTGCTTCCACAATTAGTAGAAAAATAAGTAGAGATAAGGGGCATCCTTGCCTCAGTACCCTCTCTACATGAAAAATATACGAGGTCGAACCATTAATTAGAAATGCAAAAGAAACTGAATTTATACAACACATTACCCAATTGGTGAAAGGAACCTCAAATCCTAAATGAGTTAGAAGCATCCAAATATATAACCAGCTAACGTGGTCATACGATTTTGAAAGATCAATATTTAATATTTCCCCTTTCACATTTCGAGACTTTAGGCTATGCATCACCTCCTACGCCACCCCAATAGCTTCATGAATTTTCCTACCTTCCAAAAAACCAAATTGTTCCTGGGAGATATTCTCTGAGAGGATGGTCTTGATTTTTATTGCTATGATTTTGGAGATCACTTTGTAAATGAAATTACAGAGAGAGATAGGCCTGAAATCGTCCAAGGAAGAAGGGTCATCATATTTCAAGATGAGAGAAATGAAGGTGGAGTTGAAAGGAGCATGCATGTGGCCTTCAGATCTAGATTCTTCTACTACTGGAAAGATGTCTGTCCCAATGAGCTCATAGATCCCTATGAATAATTCTATAGTCCAACCATCCAAACTTGGGATTTTATCCTTCTGAAAACTGTGGATAAATTCCTTGAGTTCATCTTCTGTGACTGCCTCTAAAAGATATATGTTTTCATCCTCGCCAAAAAATATGGGGAACTAAAGGGCCATCCTCACTATGTCAACCATTAATGCCCTTTGGTCAACTTTGAAGAGAGAATGGAAGTGATCCTTACCTAAATGAGCCATTCCCTCAAAAGAGGATACCTTTCTTTCTTATGAGTCCTTAAGACTCCATATGGTGTTAGCCATCTTCCTACCTTTAACATAAGCTTGGAATAAATTTGTATTGTCATCCCCCTTTTCCAACCACAGTGCCTGACTTTTTAGATGCCATTCTGCATCCCAAGCCTCCAAAAGTTTCCTTATCCTTTTTTCTAAAGCTAGTAGTTCATCCTTTGATTCAACAAAACTGAAATCTCCTCCCACTGAATCATATATTTTCTGCAATGTTGCTTCAATATCAATTAGATCTTGAGAATATTTATGTTTTTTGACGCACCTCCATTCCAAAGTCACTTGTTTCACTCTTCGAATATTTTCCATGAACTGGATTCTTTCTCTTTCACCCAAAGTTGCATCATAAGGAATCCAATGCTCCTTGACAAGGGACATAAAACCCTCCTCTAACCACTCCGAGTTGAAATTGAAATGGCTGGGAAGTTTCTGGGTTCCTAGAGCAATTTCCATGAAAATTGGGGAATGGTCCGAGATCCCCCCTGATCTAACCCATTTCCTGATATGAGTGCAAGACTCTACTCAATTTTTAGAGACCAGAAAATTATCCAAACATTTCTCAATTCTATCCTCTCCCACCCTTTTATTTCTCTAGGTGGAGCATAGTCTTATGGGGGGAATATAAATTAGTTTCATTCTCCTTAAAATATGGTTGAAAAAATTTGTCAAGGGATCCAGTCGAGCCCTTGGTCCCCAGGATTCAACCACCTCGAGAGAAAAATTTAGATCCCCACCTAGGATAAGATTTTCACTTTTCAAGAAGGATTTCTGTCCTAGAGCCTCCCTGTTAAGAACCAAGGACTGAATAGATCTACAAATATAATCACCACAAATACTGAATACACAATAGATCCACAAAGCAATATAGAAGAAACCACAACTTTATTATATCAATCCCTTGAGGTAGGGAAACACCATACAATGGATCCTATTATGGAAGGGATCATCTCATGTTCACTTGCCTCTTCGAGGAGGCATCCTCCTAATGAGCTTCAGCTCCAAATACAATATTTTTCTTCATGTCTCATTACATTAATTGAACCCCTTTATATAGTGCTATCATCTCCTAAGAACATTCTAGAGGAGGAATCTTCTAGAAGTAAAACTTTCTAAGAAGCCCTCTTACATTAATTATATCAAATTACCCATTTATTATATCTAACTACCATAGTGGGTCTTATTTAATAATATAGTGGACCTAGTCCACCTTACATTGAATGACCTCCACTATTATCACTATGGACCCTCTGGGCCCCCCCACTACCTCTCTAACTACCTTACATTCCATCCCCCTTATGAAAGCGTT
>SNQJ01S0069899.1:90954-110812 GCA_010110895.2 Picea sitchensis | reverse complement strand
AATATAATCTAAAATCAATTTATTTTGTGTTTCAATTTTCTACGTTTAATATTCGTACACCATATTCAAATTCATTGTTAAATTACCTTGAATAATCCCTCCAAGTTAATAGATTGTTGTTTTTCCAGGTTTGCATTGCCACTAACACGTCATGAGACACCATCATTAGCTTGCACTCACCCTGATTTTAAAGATGGTCATTTTTAATATGAATAAATAATATAAACCATATGCATTATATTATAATATAAAGGACACTGGGATATAAAACATATGATTTATGATTGTCTTATAATCTCCTATCACAATCAACGATTGAGCACCGATGCCTCTATATATTTTTAATCCTTTCCATAACACATATGCATTTGCTTGATTGTTGGATACTATACCAAGACCAAATGCAAATAAATTTTTTGTTGTTCCTCCGTGGTCCATGATGAGCCCCCCCTCCCCCACCACTTTCCACCCCAATTGATATTAATTTATAACCTAAAGCTATCCTATAAGTTAACATTACAAAGAATATAATCTAAAATCAATTTATTTTGTATCATATACCTCTCTCTCTCTCTCTCTCTCTCTCTCTCTCTATATATATATATATCTGTGTGTGTGTGTGTGTGGGCGGGGGGGCATGAATAAACCATTCGCCTTGATGTGAATGGGAAATTCAAGGAAGTATGGAAAACAAATACGAATGGATTTTGTCCACGGTTCGATTCCAAAATGCATGATTTTTTATTACCCTTTTAGTTTTGGCAAGTCACACCTTGTGAACATTCGAGCCTCATAAGGTAATTGTATATATGAATATCTACAAGTGCATTTCTTTAATTCTGGAAATAAAATAAGATGACCCTTATGGATTCTTTAAATAGGAGCACATGGGGGTGGGCTTTGAACCACTTATGTGTGCTTAGGTTACAAGATCATTAATATAATCCCTATGTGTGCAACCACATGTTCGAACACTACCTCAAGGTGACCCCATTGCTAGAGGAAAATACTTCATGGGAATTGAACCTTTCCCAATGGTGAAAAATCCTCTCCTCATCACTATATCCAACCCCTTTGGGCTAAGCCCAAGAATAAGGTCATGTTTATCCAATCAAGTTAGACATTCTTGGGATATTCCAAGGAAGAGTGTGGAATCCATGTGTGTGTGTTTGTGTGTATGTATACATACATACATAGGATCAAAGTGATAAGTAAGAATGCTACAAATGGTATGTGAACTTGAAATAGGGTTTCCATGAGAAGTATTAGGGGAGAGTGATTTAATCCATCCCCTGTGCCACCTCACATGTACATGGATGAAGGATCCAAATATGACACCCTATTAATCATACAAGTAGAGGTTTTTTGAAGAACCCTAGGGATGTTGATGGTGTAAAATCTAGGATGGATAAGGGACCCTCATGACTATCATACAAATAAATGGTTACAGGGTTTATCCCCTCCCAAATATCATACAAATCAATGGTTATAGGGTTTATCCCCTCCCAAATATCATACAAATAAATGGTTACAAGGTTTAGATCAAATCTATCAGTGAGATAAGAGAATAAAGGCATCGATCTTCTAAGAGTGATTAGACAAAATGGTGGTCTCTCAAAGGTTGATCAAATATGTAGGCTTTTCATCTCATCTTAACTGTTCAACAACATAGATATTCCAAAAGAGGACGAACACCTTCAATAAATACTCACACAACTAGATCAAATATCAACCATCGATGTTTTGACGTGGTAAAACCCCTACGTGGAAACATCCATGACCCCAACCAATGTGGCCACTTGGAGCAATTTATTAATGCAAAATAAAAAAATTACATAGAGATTTACAAGAGATTTTCTCACAATCGATCATTGGCAAATGACCCTCCATGCTCTTTAAATAGAGATCATGGACCAATCAAGTGTTAAGCCACTTATCGATGTAGTCATTAAGATCGAGGAGAATCTGAACCGTCATATCACTCTATGTTGGGAACATATCATGGCCATCGTATATTCTAAATACAAATGCATACTAATGCATACTAAAGAAAACAAATAAGAAACACACTTTTACCTAATGACGCATTAGAAAAATTGATATTAACTAACTCCTAATTGTATAAATATCCTAACATACCCCCTTCATAACAAATTGGGATAAGATTGAAGAATTTACAAAAGTGACACAATAGGAGAAGGAAGGAGGCATTAGAGCCTTTCCCCCCTTAATGACAACCTTTTGAACTCCTAACATAGATCGAAGTTTGGAAAACTTCGTTTCTGTAAGATATTTCGTGAAAATGTCAGCAACTTGATCTTCTATAAGGAAAAATAACACTTCAATAACTCGATCATGAAGGAGTTTTTTGATGAAGTGCATATGTAGCTCGATGTGTTTTTTGCATTGATGTTGAAATATATCTTTGGAGATATTCATGGAACTCTGATTGTTACACCATAGGTTGGTTGGATGCTACTTCTGGAATCCAAACTTTGAAAGGATTTGTCGAAGCCACAAGGCTTTCTGACTTGCATTAATCATTGCTCAGTACTCTGCTTTTGTTGAAGAAAGATAAATAACTTGTTGTTTCTTATAGGCCTAAGTGACAAGTATTTAACCAAGGATGAAAACATAACATGTAGTAGATTTTCTATCATTAGGGTCACCGACCTAATCTGAATCCTTGAAACCAACCTATAAAGGAGTCCCCCATGAGCTGTAATGTTTCTCGAACTGAACTATACCCCAAACATACCGAAGTATCCTCTTAGATGATTTCCAATGGATTTCATGGGGTGGTTGCATATACTAGGAAACAAGACCAAGAACAAAGGAAACATTAATATTAGTATGATTCAAGTATAAGAGGCTACCAACTAACTGACAATACAAAGTGGCATCAACTTCAGGAGAAGTACAAGTGGAAACAAGTTTGACTCTAGATTGGAAGGGAGAAGGGGATGGTTTAGAATCTTCATTATGAAAGTGATGAAGAAGGTCACAAGCATACTTATACTAAGAAAGAAAAATTTCTTCCTTGGTTTGAAAAACTTGGAGGCCAAGGAAAGAGTGCAAATATCCTAAGTTAGTCATTTTAAATTTCTACTTAAGGTTGGTTTACACATGGGTTAAATTTTTTGGGTCACCACGAGTGAGGATAAGGTCATCAAAATAAATAACAAATATTATGAGATGGCTTCATACTTTGTTGGTATAGACATTGGAGTCAGAATGGCATCTAGAAAAGTTGGTATCAAGAATAAATCTATCGATTTTGGCATACCAAGCTCGAGGAGCTTGCTTAAGACCATAACGAGATTTCTTAAGGTGAAAAACAAGGCTAGAGTCATTATGGAAATATGTAGGAGGTTGTTCCATGGATATTTATTTTTGCAAATCCCCATGCAAGAAGGAAGATTTAACATCCATTTGATGGATCTCCCATTTATGTGAGGAAGCAAGGGATAAAACAAGGAGGATGAAATTCATTTTGGCTACAAGGGAAAATGTTTCATTATAGTCAATTCCTTCAACTTGGGAAAATCCTTTGGAAACTAACCGAGCCTCATGTCTTTCAACACTTCCATCTGATGCATATTTATTTATGTAGACCCATTTACATTTGACAAGTTTTCTTCCTTTCAGAAGAGGTACAAGACTCAAAGTATCTTTTTCTATTAAAGAACGATACTCTTCATTCATTATTGTATCCCAATCTAGATGACCTGAAGCTTCTGCAAATGTCTCTCGGCCATGAGTCTCTGAAAATTGAGCCAAAAGAGAAGAGGCTCATTGGAACTATGAACGTGTCCAATGCTGATTTGAAGGATCACCGACAAGATCACCAACTGCTTCTTGTATTGAATGGACCCATCTAGGAAGCAGTGGTGTTGGTGCAGGTTCAGGTTCAATGGACTCATCTGGAAGAAGGTGAGTAGGAGGAGATGTATTTTCTTCCTCACTATCATCATCCGAAGAAGAAGAAACCATAATAGGAACAAATTCTAAAGATGGCACGCAGGCTGAAGAAGGCACAAATGTCGAATTAGGCTCGCAGGCCAAGAGATTTTCATCAAATTTAACATCTATTCTAATAATGATTTCATTACAATGTGGTTGAAGAAGTATGTAACCTTTGAAATTTTCAGAATAACCTACAAATATGCACTTCTCACTTTTAGGCTGCAGTGCTTTCCTTTTCTCATCAGGAATGTGAGCCCATGCTACACTGCCAAATACATGGAAGTGACTTACATCTGTCTTAAGTTTAGTCCATGATTCTTCTAATGTTATATTTTTAAGAGCCTTTTTAGGAGTGCAATTTACTATGTAATTTGCACAGTTAATGACTTTCTCCCAATACTTTAGACTTAATCTCTTAGATTGGCTCATACAATTAGCCATTTGTTTTAATGTGTGATTCTTTCTCTCAGCAACACCATTTTTTTATGGTGTATATGGACTAGTGTGTTGCATTTGGATTCCTTGTGCAGTGCAATAACTTGTAAATTGATTTTTCACATATTTGCCTCCATTATTTGTTCTCAACCTTTGAAGTTAATGTACAAATTTCTTTTCTACAAGGGCCTTGCAGGCCAAGAACTTGTCAAAAAATCCACTCTTAAGTTTTAAGAAGTAAACCAAAGTGCGTCTAGAAAAGTCATCAATGAAATTTAAGAAATACTTGCACCCAAAAAAAGAAGGAGAAGAAAGTGGATCACACAAGTCACTGTGAACAAGATACAAAGGGGCTGAGGTGTGCTAAGAGGCACGTTTGTCAAAACTGTCTCGATGATTTTCGTCGAGAACACAACTGGAACAAACACCATCTCTGCAAGAAACAAGAGGAAGACTAGTCACCATCTGTTGATTACATAGTCGCTTCAATGAGCAATATTTTAGATGACCAAACCACTCATGTCAAAGTTTTCTCCAGTCATCACTATCAGAAACAAATATGGATGGAAAAGATGATGAACCAAATTTGTCAAACTTGTACAACCTGGTAATATCATCAACAATTCTAGTTGTAAGAATATGCTGAGGACATTTTAGATCCTTGATTACAACTGGGTGAGGTGAAAACTCTAAGGTTTTACCTTCACCTAAATGAGTGATTTGATACACTGATAGAAGGTTGTAGGAGATATTTGGAACACATAATACATCATTAAAATGACCATTATCTACCCGAATGGTTCCAGACCTTACAACACTAAGAGATATAACAACACCAAAAAATATTTTCTTGGTGTTACATTCATTAAGAGCAGAAAATATGGTTTATCCTTAGCCATATGAGAAGATGCTACAGAATCAATGAGCCACTCATCAGAAGAAGTAGAAGTTACATTGAATGAGAAAATAGAAGAAAAAAGTGCATGTCCATGAGAAGAAGAGGAAGAATTAGAATCAATAGTGATGTTGTGATTCTTCATCGTTGCTTGTAAAGCTACCATATTCTTAAAACATTTGGACTCATCATGACCATCTTTCCCAGAAAAGTTGCAATGTTTGTTAGTTTTCTTACTTTTAGATTTTTTCTCCTTTTTCACCATTAGGAGTGGAAGATGACTGAGAGGGGTTGGGGCCCTTTTTTTTCTTGTTGTTGTGGTGAGGATGTTGCTTCTAGATATTCTTGGATTTTATCTTTCTATTGGACTACTAAGGCTTTGTTGGAGGTACCTGTAGTGCTAATCAATCCAAGTTGCAAAAGCATCACAAAAGGGATCAAGAGAGGGTTTTTGATTAGCACTCCCTAGAGATTCTCAGGTGGCATAAAAGGTAGATACAAAAACAATATATGAACTACCAATCTTAGCAAGAATAACATATATGCATCTATCTTCTGACAGATCTAGTTGGCATTCGATACACAAAAGTTTAAGTGTTTTGAACTTAGATAAGTAATCTTCAATGCAAGGAAAATCATTTGGACTTAAAGTCATTAATTAATTTTCCAACTAGTGAGCTCGACTAATATTTGTGTTTACCGAACACAAATTCAAGCTTTTCCCAAGATTTATTGGGGGAATCAAGTCCTTGAAGGTGAAACCTTAAATAAGAAGAGATGGAAATTCTGATTAGTCCATGGGCTTCGTCATTCCTATTAATCCATTTTTCATACTTGTCATCATCATTGGGTTCTTCTTCTTTTCCCGAGGTAATCTACTACATTCCTTTATTAATAAATCCTACATATAGGATTTCCATTGGAATTAGTTGGTGTTGGTAAGAAAAATATCGTTGGGATATGCCATATTAAAATATTAAATTGATGGTTTGGATGGAAATATCTTGAAAAAATAAGTTGTTTAGAAAAAAATGACACTGAAAAAAAACTTCGGATGTGAAAATTATGCTCTTTTGAAAAAAGGCATAAACGGTAACCAAAGAGCCACATGGAAAGTAGAAGTTGGTCCATGTGGTGATACCCTTCATAATATACTCACTTTTACAAATAAGTTGCTTATGAAGTGACCCACGTTTATAGAATAATCGGGGATCACTTTTACAATGAAGTTGCTTTATAAAAGAAAGTCGCGTGCAAAACAAATAACTTTAAAAATAAAATATTAAAGCTACTTATAGTGATTCACTTTTATAATTTAAGTGAAATACACTTTACAATGGATGCATGAAATTTTTCAAAAAAAATTAACAAAAATGAGACTTGAACTCGAGACCTCTTACTTAATAAAGCAACTTTTAACTAATTGAGCTAGTGCAAAACATACTATATTGTTTAGAAGGAGGATTGAGGGTGTTTTTGTTGTTGTGGAAGATGGCCTTGGAGAGCATGCTCATAAAAACATATTTTCACAGAAGAAAACAATTTCACTTCTCGATGAAAACATGGGTTAGATCTCAGTTAGCTTACCCGAAAAATGTAAGTTTTCCCTCTGTTTTTTATTTACCGAGATCACACGAAGTGCACGACAAAGAGCGTATGTAGACATGAAAACAATTTTCGATCTGCTTCTTATTTTCCGAGATCACACAGGGTGTAGGGAAAAGAGCATATGTAGATCGAAAAGAGTATCAACCTAGAAATAAAAAACCGAAAGCAAAAATTTAAAAGGGTGTATTCAGACTTTATACCTTTGGATCTGATAGAAATTCTCGTATCTTGGGAAAACATAAACCTTTTCAAGAGAAGAAAAAACATTCCTAACTGAAATGAGTGCTCCGGATGTAATGGAATAGTCCTCTCAACCCATAAATTTAAAAAAATGGCAGAAACTAGATATGAGGCAACACGGCTTCACGATCTCGATCTACAACGAGAGTGGATCTTCAAATGTGCTCTAATACCATGTTCAACAACACATATATTGCAAAAGAGGATGAACAACTTTAGTAATCAATCACACAACCAGATCAAATATCAACACATCGATGTTTTGATATGGTAAAACCCCTACGGGGAAACATCCACGACCCCAACCAACGTGGCGACTTGGAGCAATTTATTAATGGAAAAGAAAAATGTTACAGAGATATTTACAAGAGCTTTTCTCATAATCGATCATTGTAAAATGACCCTCCATTCTCTTTAAATAGATATAATGGACCAATCGGGTGTTAAGCCACATATCAATGTAGTTGTTAAGATCGAGGAGAATATGAACCTTCATATCACTCTATGTTGGGAACATATCACGACTCTTGAATTTCCTAACTACAAATGCATACTAATGCATACTAAAGAAACACACTTTTACTTAACGACACATTAGAACAAGTTGGTCTTAACTAACTCCTAAGTGTCTAAATATCTTAACACTAACTAATTAGACACAATATTTAGTTCTTAATATTCTATCTCTAATATGTTATTTTTTAGGGTTATGGGCCCTAAAAAAAATTCTTAGGAAAAGGATTTCAATTATATGAAAGATTAGAGGATGAATAGATCTTACAATATCCAACATGGCCCTTTGTATCCATTTTCTCACAACCAAAGGATAATGAGGAAAGTGGTTAAAATAGGGCCCAACTTCCTCAATATGGTTGGTCTAGATACACTATACTAAAAAGAACTCATTGAGTTATTAAAATAAAATCTCACCAAATCCCTCATATGGATTCACTTATAATCTCTTCATTTATAAGTTTGACAAAATAAAATTCTAAAAGAAATATTTTTTTTTTTACTTAGATAATTTCATAATGGTTGAAATAGGGCCCGATTTCCTCAATATGGTTCATTTGGATATGCAACACTAATAATAACTCATTGAATCATTAAAAGAGATCTCAACACAGACTTGATATGAATTCTCTTATATTCTCTTCATTTAGAATTTTGACTTAATAATATACTAAAATAAATAAACAATTCCTTATGTAATTTCATAATTTTTTTGTAAACAACCACAGAAAAATGAAATTATATCATTCCTCTTGAAATCAATAGTTATAGAATAATAGAAAATAGAACGGGTCCAAACTATAAATGACCAAAGAATTCCCTTTACAAATAAAGAATGTCATTTTCATGATCATGTTACCTAAGACTATGTAATGAACTAGCTAGAGATGAAGGCGGATAATGAGATACCTAAAAATGATCTACTATAGTAAATCAAAATTTCAAACAATCAAAAAATATATGGGAAAATAGTTAGTTAACAAGGATAATGTGATAGGGAAAACCAATATGGGTCTTTAAACTTTCTATGTCCCCAAACTTCCCAAATTTAAGAAGCAAACATAGTATCCTAGGTACTTGAAGAGCACCCTAGGCAATTGATTGTTATCCTTCCCATGATCAAGAAAACTATATAAGTATCTAAAGATCAAAGGAAGAATCGAATAATGAAAGAATAAGGATATTAAGGTCATTTGAAAGTAGAAAAATTTAAACAAGATATTTAAGATAAGAACAAAACAAATGATTGTGGAAGAATAATACATTATGAAGGGAAATGAATTCTCTGACAAAAATGTAATACAAATCTTAACTAATGATAACTAAGCATAAGATGTTGGTGACAATGTACATGAATTTGAAAACATAATAGAAGAAGATATTCTTATAGATAAACTAAAATAGAAACTTGTAGGTACAAAGTATGAATAAAACATTACAAACAATGCATTCTGTGAATATTTATACTAATTACAAAACAACTAGAAAACAAGTGTTGTGTGGTAGCGTAGTCCCTGCCAAGTAACTTAAAAGGTAAATTTTGGAAAATGGGGAGAGTGGAGTAATATTGTTAAGAAAACTTGTATGGTGAGTTGTGAGTAATAAAAGCAGTGCCAATCTCTTTCGAACACATGTGTTTAGTTGTTACTAGTAAAAGCATAATCCATGTGAATTGTAGATGGCGGAAGTTCTGGGCAAAAGATCTATAATAGCGCCAACCCGAAGATCGACTGCTATAAAGTTGGCTAACTATGGAATTGTAGATCACCGAAGTTTTGGGTGCAAGATGTATATCATGTAAAAGGGGGAAGGAAAGTTCGGTTACGACAACCTAACAACTAGGTATGAAAAGAAATGGCAGTGGGTCGGACTCCCGTATATTTCTTATTAATGCCAATGAGAAAACCCGTATGCTGAGTTGTTGATAGTAAAATTCGATAGTAAAATCATAACGAATGTGCATTGGAAAGGGTGTAAATGTAGAGGGGATTGAAGAGAGTGATAAATGGTTTGAAAGTTTTGTGAACTAGGGTCGAATTGTAAATGACGGAAGTGTTTGGTGCAAAATGTATATCACGGAAGTGTTGTGTGCAACATGTATATCACAAAACAGGGGGCATAAGAATTCAATAGCACTAAGTCGCGATGAATTGTAGACTACAAATGTTTTGGGTGCAAGATGTATATGGTACACTTGTAGATGACGAAAGTTTTGGGTGCAAGATTTATAATAGCGTCAACCCAGAGTTCGGTCGGACTCTCGTAAATGGTTGTTTAATGCATTTTTTGCTTATAAATGCCAATAAGAGAACCAACTCGTATATCACAGAACATGGGGCATAAAAATTCGATAGCGCTAAGGCGCGACCTCGTAGAGAGATAATTGGCTAAGTGTTGAAAGGAATTGTAGTCGGTTGGGCTCATGATGTGACGATATAGGACCAATCGACGAGTTCGAAAAAAGTCAAGTTCAAGTTTAAATATATTTATTTAAATTGTATTTATATTAATGTATCTTAATAGATAATTTGTGGTCCAAATGCAAACCATGTTCCAATATGTGGACAAATTGTAGACCACAAAAGTTTTGGTTGCAATATGTATATGGCGAAACTATAGATGACGCAAGTTTTGGGTGCAAGATCTATAATAGCGCCAACCCGGGGGTCGGTCGGGCTCCCGTAAATCGTTGTTGAATACACTTTTTTCTTGTTAATGCCAATAAGAGAACCTGTGCACTAAGTTGTCACCAGTAAAAGCAGAGTGAATTTAAATTGAGGATGGCATGAATACCCTTTTCGTCTTACACATTTTTCACTGAAATGTTCTGATATATACAATTTGACAGGCGAGGCCTTACGTCTCCTCAGGAACCCTTGTCACCCTATTTTGAAGCCTGTCCGACCGCTTTCCACAATTGACCATTTCTTGACATCCCTTTCGCGGATCGTCGAGTTCGCGGGTCCAAGAAATTTCCAATTTCTAGTTGTTGTTTCCTGTGCCCGCTACCTTCAGGCTTCTTTCCAAGTATATGAAATATGTATACAACTTTTCCAGAAACATACAGACAAGATCTTTCTAGGAAATGGAATATCTATTACAGATTTGAATATATTGGACCTTATTTTCCCTCTTCTATACTCAACCAAATTCCCATTTGTTTTCCCCCTCTACTCTCTCTTTCTCATTACTTAGTCGTTTTTTCTGAAAATGTCCCAATGCATGCGTTGGCGGACGCATCGGTTCACATTTGCGCTCCTGCTTTTATATCGTGACTTCGACTGACCGCTAGCCATTCGATGCCTAGCCACTTTTCAGATCGCGGATTCCCGGGTAGGCGAGTTCTATTATTGGGGTCAAATTGTAAATGACGCAAGTGTTTGGTGCAAAATGTATATCATGGAAGTGTTGTGTCCAAAATGTATATCACGGAACAGGGGGCATAAGAGATCGATAGCGCTAAGTTGCGATGAATTGTAGAGTACAAAAGTTTTGGGTGCAAGATGTATATCGCGCACTTGTAGATGAGAGAAGTTTTGGGTGCAAGATTTATAATAGAGCCAACCTGGGGGTCGGTTGAACTCCCGTAAATCGTTGTTGAATATGTATAACACAAAATAGGGGGCATAAAAATTCAATAGTGCTAAGTCATGACCCCACAGACAGATAATTGGCTAAGTGCTGAAAGGAACTGTGGTCGATTGGGCTCATGATGTGACGATATAGGACCAATCCACGAGTTTGAAAAAAGTCAGGTTCAAGTTTAAATATATTTATTTAAATTTTATTTATATTAATGTATCTTAATAGATTATTTGTGGTCGAAATGCAAACTATGTTCCAATATGTGGACGAATTGTAGACCACGAAAGTTTTGGGTGTAATATGTATATGGCAGAACTGTAGATGATGCAAGTTTTGGGTGCAAGATCTATAATAGCGCCAACCCGGGGGTCGGTTGGGCTCCCGTAAATCATTGTTGAATATGTTTTTTGCTTGTAAATGCCAATAAGAGAACCTATGCACTGAGTTGTCACCAGTAAAAGCATAATGAATTTGAATTGAAGATGGCATGAATACCCTCTTCGTGTTACACATTTTGCACTGAAATGTTCTGATATATCCAATTTGACAGGAAGGGCCTTACGTCTCCTCGAGAACCTTTGTCACCCTATTTTGAAGCTCGTCCAACCACTTTTTGCAGTTGAAACATACAAAAAAGATCTTGGTAGGAAATGGAATATCTATTGCAGATTTGAATATATTGGACCTTCTTTTCCCTCTTCTATACTCAACCAAACTCCCGTTTTTTTTTCCCCTCTACTCTCTCTTTCTCGTTACTTAGCCATTTTTCCGAAAATGTCCCAATGCGCCCGTTGGTGGACACACCGATTCACATTTGTGCTCGTGCTTTTATATCGTGACTCCGACCGACCGCTGGCCATTCGATGCCTAGCCACTTTTCAGATTGTGGATTCCCAGGTAGGCGTGCTCTATAACCAGGGTCGAATTGTAAATGACACAAGTGTTTGGTGCAAAACGTATATCATGGAAGTGTTGTGTGCAACATGTATATCATGGAACATGAGGAATAAGAAATTGATAGCGTTAAGTCACGATGAATTGTAAGTATGAAATTTTTGGGTGCAAGATGTATATCACGCACTTGTAGATGACGAAAGTTTTGGTTGCAAGATTTATAATAGCGCCAACCCGGGGGTCAGTCGGACTCCCGTAAATCGTTGTTGAATACGTATATCATGAAACAGAGGGAATAAAAATTCGATAGCGCTAAGTCGCGACCCAGCGGAGAGATAATTAGCTAAGTGTTGAAAAGCACTGCGGTCAGTCGGGCTCATGATGTGACGATATAGGACCAATCCACGAGTTCGAAAAAATTCAGGTTCAAGTTTAAATATATTTATTTAAATTGTATTTATAATAATGTATCTTAATATATTATTTGTGGTCGAAATGCAAACCATGTTCCAATATGTGGACGAATTGTAGACCATAGAAGTTTTGGGTGCAAGATGTATATGGCGGAACTGTAGATGATGCAAGTTTTGGGTGTAAGATCTATAATAGCGCCAACTCGGGGGTCGGTTGGGCTCCTGTCAATCGTTGTTGAATACATTTTTTGCTTGTTAATGCTAATAAGAGAACCTGTGCACTGAGTTATCACCAGTAAAAGTAGAATGAATTTGAATTGAAGATGGCATGAATACGCTCATCGTGTTACACATTTTTCACTGAAATGTTCTGATATATACAATTTGACAAGCAGGGCCTTACGTCTCCTTGGGAACCCTTGTCACCCTATTTTGAAGCCCGTCCGACCACTTTCCACAATTGAAACATACATGAAAGATCTTTCTAGGAAATGGAATATCTATTGCAGATTTGAATATATTGGACCTTCTTTTTCCTCTTCTATACTCAACCGAATTGCCGTTTGTTTTTCCACTCTACTCTCTCTTTCTCGTTACTTAGTCGTTTTTCCGAAAATTTCACAATGCGCGCGTTGGAGGATGCACTGGTTCACATTTGCGCTCATGCGTTTATATCATGACTCCGACCAACCACTTGCCATTCGATGCTTAGCCACTTTTCAGATCGCGGATTCCCGGGTAGGCGGGCTTTATAACCGGGGTCGAATTGTAAATGACACAAGTGTTTGGTGAAAAATTTATATCACGGAAGTGTTGTGTGCAACACGTATATCACGAAACAAGGGGCATAAGAAATCGATAGCGCTAAGTCACGATGAATTGTAGAGTATGAAAGTTTTGGGTGCAAGATGTATATCGCACACTTGTAGATGACGAAAGTTTTGGGTGCAAGATTTATAATAGCACCAACCCAGGGGTCGGTCGGACTCCTATAAATCATTGTTGAATATGTATATCACGGAATAGGGGGCATAAAAATTCGATAGTGCTAAGTCGCGACCCCGCAGAGAGATAATTTTCTAAGTGTTGAAAAGAACTACGGTCGGTCGGGCTCATGATGTGACAATATAGGACCAATCCTCAACCTGGGATTCGGCCAGGCTCCTGTAAATAGTTGTTGAATACATTATTTGCTTATTAATGCCAATAAGAAACGTTGTGCACTGAGTTGTCCCTAGTGAAAGCATAATGAATTTGAATTGAGGATGGCAGGAACACCCTCTTCGTGTTACACATTTTGCAGTGAAATGTTCCGATATATACAATTTGACAGTTGGGGCCTTACGTTTCCTTGGGAACCCTTGCAACCCTATTTTGAAGCCCATCCAACCGCTTTCCACGGGTATTTATGTTCCCACCACCTTCACACTTCTTTCCAAGTATATGCAATAAGTATATAACTTCTCCAGAAACATGTAGAAAATATCTTGTGAGCAAATGGGATATATATCATAGATGTGAATATATTAACCCTTCGTTTCCATCTTCTATACTTTATCTTTTATCACGGGATTGTTGGGTGCAAAATGTATATGACGAAAGTGTTCAGTGCAAGATGTATATAACAAAACACACGGGATAAGAATGTGATAGCGCTAAGTTGGGACGTCGCGGTGAGATATTTGGCCAAGTGTTGAAAGGAACGGTCACCGATCAGGTTATTGATTTGAAGATATAGATGGAAATGAGGGTTTGACATTCTTCTAACCAATCAACCCGCGGGCAATCCAGGAGCCCGACAAAGTCAGGTTCAAGTTTAAAGGGATTTTGTTTATGTTTATTTAAAATGTATCCATATTAATGTATCTTAATAGATTATTGGTGGTCCATATGTAAACCATGTTCGAATTTGAATGGTGTTTTGGGCTCGAAAGTTTTGCTCAAACCTACAAGGAATAGAGAAAAAAATATATGACTTTACATTTTGTATATCGAAGAATATTCTGAAATATAGGAAGCTGCAATATATGCACAATATAGAACAGGAACATGTACAGGGAAATGAGTTAATTTTATGAAGAAATACAAATTTCAAATAACAACACCAAGAATTGAATATCAGCATAGAACAACCCCAAATATTTATATTTAGATAAACTGGGTCACAAAATACATTTGAGAATATTTCCCCAAAAAAGTTGTCTTCAAATTTGTAAAAAAAACTATAGTTTAGGACATATTCTGTGAAATAAAAATGTGTTTGCCAGAATGACTCCAATTGGGACTTTCATGGACTACAAAGAAAATATGTACAAGAATTAATTTTGAAGAAAGAAGAAAGTTGGCGATGTAAAACAACAAAACTTGGCAAGAAGAAAGAGAAAATTGTCAGATCCGGGTTAAAGCTTTGTTAGAATAAGTGGATGAAGACAAAATAATGTAATCATTATCAACTTACTATGATGGTGTCCCATGCCTTTTCATTTGCTCGTTGATGTCCTTTTATGGATTTCCTCAGCTTTGACCTTCAATGGTAATCTGGTCGACAACCTTTTTCCACCATTCTTCGATGTAGCTCCTCATGGGCGCCACATTCATTTCATGTCGGATTTTTATATTTAAGAATTCACTTTCCAAGTCCCTTAGATCAATAGACAAGTTGTTCAATGCTTCTTGAATATCTTGGTTTGTAATTGCATAACCAACTAGCCAAGTTTTCACGTCATCTTCACCATATTCAAGAATGCCATAGAAATTTTCAAATGACAGTGTTTTATAGATATGAACTTGATCATCAAATGCTTGCTTGGTTAAAAACAACAAGTTTACTATCAGTTTTGGGTCCTAGACTTCATTGTTGCTAGCAGCTAGATCTATCTCAGTTAGCTTCTTGAATAGTTTATCTCTTTTAGATATGGTCTGCTACATTCTTGAACGATACCATTCAGGTTCTTTACCTTTTCTTTCCAGCATGCATTTAGCTGGTCTATTCGATCCAGGGAAGGGAGATCCTCATGTTTTCTTTTGAATTCTGTCATACCGGCAACTTTAACACTAAATGGTAAAACTACATCGAGATAAAAACCTTGCTTATTCTTGAGATCTTCTTGCAGATACTGATGAAAAGCATGCGCTCTTGTTCCAAAAGAGATCATATTCTATGACATCTCCCAAGATTTTGTTATTAATTCCATTCTTCTGTTTATATTCTTTTCCACATAGCCTCAGGATGATGTGAGAAGGCTTGTTGATCCTTTTAACCTTAGCGCAGGTTCGGTGGACCCAACCATTTCCAAAGGAGTAGAAAACAATGGAAGAGGCATTAGAGTTTCCTCCAATTCTTTGATTTGCTTCTTTAACATGAGGTTTTCCGTTTCAAGGCCGCTAATAGATTTGTCTAGAGAATATCTAGTTGCTCGATGCATCTTGGATATCTGGGAAGGGTGCATGTTGCGTAGGTTGATCTCTAAACGAGATGTCCCTTTCTTATTCTTTACATCTCTGTTTTGAATAATCAATTTTCTTGATTCGCTGTAAAAAACAATTCTCTGAAATGCAAAAGAATATTCTTTGTTCAATGTATCTATGCCAATTATTTCCATCCCAGGATTGTGTGGATAAGTTCTCTCTAGTTGGTCGTCGTCAGGGCAAATTTTTTCAATGTCAATTTCTAGTTCCATATCTTCGAGGGAGAGATCGTAGATATCAATTTCTCCCCTCGGTCCCTCCTGTTCTTGGACTATTGTTTTTCATTTTTTGCTCGCAGGAAGTTTGTGACAACTTTCAATTTTGCAGGAGGGAGGGTTCTTATCTGCTCATCTACCTGAAGAACTGTGTGTGACTTTGTTACTTGGGTAAGACGTTGGAGTACTGCTACGAGATGTTGTGGTCTTCGTTGTGGCGGTCGGGGATTGGGCACTTTTTTCACTGGGTCTTTTCGGTTATGCTTGTGTGAATCATTGGTACTGGTACAAAGTTCATTCATGATAGTGTTAGTGAAATAAATGTTGAAGTGGTTCCTGACCATGAAATCCCAGAATTTCCAAGGCAGAGAGATGAATTGTCCTTTCCTTTTTTCATGGAAAAAATGCAACCAATAGATGTACTCCCTTGTTATTCCAACAAAAAACATTGTACCAGATATGTGACATGGAAGGAAGCAAGGATTTTGTTTAGACCCAAAAATCATTATAACATTATAGTTCTCCATTTCTTCTAGTGTGCCATTCCTATCCAGGAAGATTGTCAGCTGGCCAGAAAACTGTGGAAAATACTTTCCAAATATCAATGCTTTAAAAACTGAAACAAAATAATTAAAGACCTTATAAAATTGTTGGCAAGCATCGTGTCTCCATAATTTCTGGCAGGAGAATGTTACTGGGTCAAATTTAGAGTTCAACTTCCTACACATAGATAGTCCAGGAAATGGATAACAATTCGACATGGTGAAAATTAAATAAGATGGCATAAATAATTTCTTTTGCCTCCTGTATTGCAATAACTGGGAATAGATTTGAATGGAAATCAACTTGCGACAATGGAAGATGGTTTTTTCCTTGACCTTAAAATATAAAATATATAGAATCATCCGAGATATGATGGTTTCACTTTCTTGTCTCGTTGTCCTCGTGAAAATCCATGCAATTTTTCGAAAAAGGTTTTTACATGCACTAACCTGTAATATGGGCATGTCCTGGGGAGCGAGTGTTGGGTCCTGTAATAACTTCGGCAAGAGGTCCAATTCATTACCATGCTTCTTTAAGAACTATTTGAAATTCTCGCCCTTGAAAGTAGGCGTTGGTTCGGGAAGTGTTAACATCTTTTGAAATACTTGAGGCGATAGGGAGATTTGGAAATGGTCGCCCATCTGGACAATCCGTTGGTTCGGAATATAGTTCTTGGCGCAGCACGTGACCAAGTCCTTAAAGTAAAAAAAATTGGGGATGAAATCTACCATTGCAATTTCATATGTCAAGATAACTTTCATCTGGGAAGAAGTGGACGAGTAGTAGTCATAAGCTATGGACCAATGAAAAAACTGGTCCTTGTGCCCGAAAATATTCAGGGTATCTCCAGAGAAATGTTGTCGAGCTACAACTATAAGGTGATGAAAACCTTCCTTTGCTCCTCATTGTATTTAAAATGGATGTTGTAACATCATAATATAATCTCTGGTAAATCTTGGTTCAATGTGTTTTAATGGGAGATGTCCTCGACCTTTTCTCCTTTTAATGCCAATCTTTTCAAAAATAATAAAAGCGTCATCAATTTGCATTGGGAAAGCGTGCGAAGATGGCAAGGAAATCGAGAAACTATTGAAAAATAGGAAAAACATTGACAACTATGTAATATACCTGGATCTTGACAAAAGCAGGTTCAAGTCAGAAGATAATTTGTTTATATTTACTTAAACAATTTTCATATTATTTTATTTTATTACTGTTCTTTGTGGCCCAAATGCAAACTATGTTCAAATTGGAACGGTGGAGCAACATTTTCATATGTAAGAAGACTCTCAAATATTCAAACTTGTAAGGTTCAAAATGATATGCACAGTACTAAAGAGCGACATCATGTGAACACCTTATAGATGACAGTGGGCCAGCACAATATTGCATTCTTGCTATGATGACGCCTTAAAAAAACCAAAACCACCATCATTTTTTTGTGAATGGAAGATGGACAGAAATAAACTAATCAGATTCCATAATATTCTCCCATAAATGCATTTAATGGGAGATTACCTCGAGCTTTCCACTTATTAATGCCAATCTTTTCAAACATCTGTGGTGAGCTATCACCAGTAAAATCATAATTAATGTGTATTGGGAAGGGGCGAACGTGGCGGGCATGGAGGAGAATTAAATATGCTTTGGTACTTTTTTGAACCTAGGAGTCCATGGTGGAATTGTAGATCACCCAAGTTTTGGATGCAAGATATATACTCGGAACACGGGGAATGAGAGTTCGATAACGCGTACCTGGGAACCCATGGCCATAAAATTGGCTAAGGAAACGAAAGCACTCGGTCGGACTTGTGATGTCAAGATATAGATGGATATACAATTTGTGAATTTGATAAAGAGTGAGGTTTGCAAGTTCAAGGAGTCCAGGGTTGAATTGTAGATAACCAGAGTTTTGGATGCAAGATGTATATCCGAACACGGGGCATGGGAGTTTGATAATGCATTAGGGGGGAACCCGTGGTTAAAATTGGCTAGATGTGGAAACAAACTGCGAAAAATATCAACAAATGCTGGGAAAAATGAGTCGCAAGCTTCGAGTCCGAGGTTGAATTGTAGATCACCGAAGTTTCGGGTGCAATATGTATACCACACACACGGGGCATGAGAGTTCGATGGTGCCTATGCAAGAACCCACGACCATAAAATTCGCCAACTATGAAAATGAACGATGTCCGTTAGACTCGTGATGTAAAGATATATATGGACATGGAATCTGTCACTCCACCATCCTGGGAACCCGCGAGCATAGACATGGGACTAAGTATAGAATCAAAAACGAATAATAGAGGGGATGAAAAAAAGGGAGAACGGATAAGTATAGAAGAGGAAAAATAAAGGGAGGTAAGAACTGTATGCCTCACAATACAGAGAATACAATCGACATGAAAGCAAGCTGCTACGTAGGAACACATGAAAAAAAAGATGGAGTACAAATTTATTTATTTCAAGATAGTAGCACCAAAAATATAATTGACACGAAGAAAAGTTAATGTACAGGAAGATATGGAGTATCCAAGGAGGAAAAAAAATAAGAGCTGCAAACCAGTTCAACAAATATAGACAGAGTAAACGAAAAACTATTGGATATGGGACACGAGTAGAAATACACACCTTTGCATGGATTCTTCTACATTTCTGGTTGAGAGTTCTTTGTCATGTCCAATTTTCCTGTTTGTTTCTCTAAAAAAAAGTACAAAAACAAAATAGACATGAACATAAGTTGACATGTAAAGAAAAAAGCAAGGAATATGTATATAGAGTAAATAAAATAGAAATATAGTATAAAAAAGATGTGACACAGTGCGCGGGTTGGCGGACTCACGGGTTCACATTTATAGTCATGCCTATGTATGACGAGTCCGGCTGTTATGAACATAAATATACATATATCATAGATATTCATAACATAATAATTAATAAAATAATAATTGTTAATAATGAAAGGTCATGTCTCAAAGGACATGACTATTGGTAAAGGGAACCCCTGCGTGGGTATATAAACAAGCCCTCAATTCTCAGTTGTAATCATCTCATTATATCTCATTATATCTTATTATTCATTT
>SNQJ01S0069899.1:28975-52470 GCA_010110895.2 Picea sitchensis | reverse complement strand
AGAATTTGAAATGAATGTTGAGTTGGAGAGAACATTTAAAAAAAATTCTTTCATTAAAAAAATCAAGTTGTAGAGTGTCAACTTGCACTTAGAAAAAGTAAAATGTGTTATGATCCAATCAAATTGTGCAAATAATATATAATAAGGCAAAGGTTTTCATCAACTTACGTTTTTAAAAAGTACTTTGAAAAAAAATTACGATTAAAATACAACAAAGGTGGTTCAATTTATGACACGAAGTACTTTGAAAAAAAATTACAATTAAAATACAATAAAGGTGGTTCAATTTATGACACGAAAAAAGGTTTGCAGTGGAATATATATTTGATAAACAATTGGTTTGTTTTTTTAAACAACGTTGCATGGTAGCTTATACCTGTCGATAAAGTCCTTACCAGTAGGTAATAATAGATGCATTTGAACAACCAATCACAATTTAGAAAAATGTTTTAAAAAAATTAAAAAAATCAAATTGTAATGTTATACCTTTAAAAATGCTCAAAATTATTTTGGTCAAACCTCAGCTAATAGACTATCAATAGGATATCCAATACTATATACCACAACAAGCGGCAGGTATAATAACCAATATCCCTTCACATTATTTTGAATGATCTAAAAAAACCCAATTTCATAAAACATTTAGATGTACATTGTAAAACGCTCAAACTTGTATTTAAGGTTAACACTCAAAATTTGTAATATAAAAATAAAACTTATATTTAAGTTTAACCCTTAAAAAATTTGTGAAAAAAAAATACAAATGCCATCAACTTTGAATTGTACAAAATATTATATTATTTTATTTTAACTTTAACACTCAAATAATTGTGAAAGAAAAAGTACAATTGTTATCCATTTAAATCCTACATACAAAATATTATTTTATTTTATTTGAATGTGTCTAGGAAAAAAGTACCCATGAGAACAACCATATTTATTTAACAAGATGGCCCCCCAACTTTTGACAATATATATAAAAAAACAAGAAATGTTTATTACAATAATATTGGGAGAAGTGAAGGTAGCAATAAGACTTCAAAGTTTTTGGTCAATAAGATATCACATAAATGAGATTTAAAATTTACAATAAATAAATATTTTTTAAAACTTTGGATAAAGAGGTGTATATTTTATGGTTAACCATGAATTAATAGAAAGTCAAGCCTAACTCAAAGCTATATACCATGTCTATCAATAGATATAATAAGAAAAAAAATTTGATATTTAATATTATTGTTTAATAACATTCTCAAAATCTATATATAAAATTGTATATTTATTAATTATTATAATGACATAAAAAATTATATATTTATTAATTATTATGATGACATAAAAGCATTAGTGAATTAATGCTTATGTTGTTAGGATGATCATTATTAACATAGATGTAGTAGTGGTTAAGATTATATGTAAAGACTACTTTGTATATTTCCTATTAACAATGTAAGCTTTAGATATTGAAGTTCAAGCACACCAAAATGGAAATTAAAGGGGAGATAGATATAACTCAATCTAACATGTAATGTTTAATTCTCTTTTGGAAATATATGAATGTATGTAATGTTTAATTATTTTATGGAAACATATGAATGTATGTAATAAGAAACTTTATTGTTATAATAAGATGAATGATTGATGTTATTAAAAATAGTATAGGACGTGATTGATATTAGTAATATTAGTTTATAAGTTGATATATAAAAAGTATAATTAAAAGTAATTATAATCATTAGTGGTAGAAATACGACAATATTTGAATATTAAGTGGTTGAAGAGGTCGTATACGTGAAATTGTTTTTTGGGGCAAGATGCTTCTAAGTATTATTGTGGTGAGTGTGTTTTTTTTTTTTTTTTGGAAGCATTACAATGGAATATAATCAAATTACAACACTTCAAAGAATCTTTTGGATAAAGTTGTCATATTTATTTCACTAAAGTTGTCCATGACTTCTACCTCTCCTCAATTGCATAAAAAATGCATAAGCAAGATTATCCACATGGAGCGGTTCATTTTCCAGTGGGAAAATTGAATCACCTAAAGTATCTACACCACGTATTCTATTAAATAAGAGGTGACTATGCATAATGAATATTACAACTTAGATTTATTCATTTATTAAGCATTAAATAGAATACAAAATAGACATCCAAGCTCGTAAATAATCATCACACAATACACAAATATTTTTAAGGAGAACCCTAACCTCATGGGGAATAAACTCCATTTATTGTGAAAATATTAGAGAATATTGTTCAGAGAGAATTTACAATTGTAAACTTGCAAAACCTCTAGGATTCCACATCCACGCAGTTGCATTTCACAATGCCTAATACTCTAGGTAACAAAGTCAAGTCATGTCCTTTTTACAAGAAACATCCTTCTTCTTTGAAAAATGCAACAACTCTTGGAGTCAGTCGAGATTTTTTAATCAAATTCCATAGTTGTATTGTCCAATATTCAATGCTCTCATCCAACCCCTCTAATCCTACAACCTATCTTCTTATGCACCAACTCCCATATTCAGTTAAATTAGTTTGATTTCTCTTTCATTCTTGTAGTTATCAAATAGCTCAACTTCCCTTTGGTAACTAAGACCAATTGTCTAGTTGATGTCAGGAAATGAGATACACTTCCACACTAAACCTAGCAGAAGAGAAGAATAATTTAATCAATAATGTAAATGACAAAGCAATCACACAGTACACAAATATTTTGCCCTAGAAACCCAAACCGAGAAAACCAGCAATCCTTGAGCGTTCTGCTCTCTTGTTGTCTTATTCAATATGAATAAAAGGTTACATGTCTAAACTTGGTCCACACCTAAGACACAATTGACATCATACCCTCTTGCATGTGCAAGAACAACCCTATAACCAATCTGGCTTACATTTGCATGACCAACAACCTCTAAATTACAGACTCTTGGTGATTACCATTCATCATCTAAAGATTCAAGATTATCCTTTGCGTCCTTACAACATGCCTCTTTATAGGATTTACAGTAGGGAAAACCCTAAATACATGGTGCCAAAAAACAGTTACAAATCATTGGCTACAAATACCATGAATCTCAGGATTCAGTTACATTCAACTCCAAGTCATATTACCAGTCGTCCTTCATTCGGTCTTCAGTCAATCACCACATGTTCTCTTGTCAACGTCTTATAAATATGACATGATATGACATTTATTTTTATAAATATGTGAAATGCACAATCTAAGTTTGAGTGGACTTAATAGGTATTTCCTCTTTGAAAGTTATAGTGTTAAATCTAGAACATTTATTCTTATAAATATGTAAAATGCACAATCTAAGTTTGAGTGGACCTAATAGATATTTCCTTTTTGAAAATTATAGTGTTAAATCTAGAGGAGTAGGATATGTACACCTATGTAAACTAAATAATCAAATCAACCCAAGGAGGAATCCTTTAATCTACAAATAAAAATGTATTATAAATCAATTTAATCTAAAATTATTATTTATAAAGAACAACTTATAACTAAAATTTAAAATTAATTTCTAATTTAAAAAACATTTCAATTCCTTAAGGTTTTTCAAGCAACTTTAGAGGTGAAATGGCAAGGAAACTTTGTAGTATATATTTTGATTAAATAATAATAAGCTATATCAGTGGGTGGATGTATGAGTGTTTCTTAGTTTATTTTTATTAATTTTAGTTTAATAGTAAAAGACAAATAATTAATCAAATTTGATTTTGAAGAGATTGAATTATTTGTTTAGAATAATTTACAATAATTGAATTATTTGTTTAGAATAATTTACAATGTTTAATGTTTGAGATTGAATTATTTGTTTAGAATAATTTACAATAATTGAATTATTTGTTTAGAATAATTTACAATGTTTAATGTTTGAAGGGACCATTTATACAAAGTTTTTTCTAGATTCCATTTTTCACACATAAGGACATTTTATATTTATGTTTGATAGGTGGTATAATTTTAAACCTTAGTTTTTACATAAAGATATGTTTATTTGTCTAATACATTTGAATAGATTACATGAAATTAAAAAATGTATTATAAATTAGTTAAAATGGAAATAGGCAAAGCTAAGACCAACTGTTATGAAAAGTATGTATAAAAAACTGATAGAAAGGTGAGAAAATTATTTATAGTTTTGTAAGGAAGATCAATTTTAAAATAAAATTTTAATTTGAAGTTTATTTAAATAATAAAATATTTATGATAAGAAAATAGATTGAACTAAAGTTAAGACCAACAGTTATGAAAAGTATGTATAAAAAACTGATAGAAAGGTGAGAAAATTATTTATAGTTTTGTAAGGAAGATCAATTTTAAAATAAAATTTTAATTTGAAGTTTATTTAAATAATAAAATATTTATGATAAGAAAATAGATTGAACTAAAGTTAAGACCAACAGTTATGAAAAGTATGTATAAAAAACTGATAGAAAGGTGAGAAAATTATTTATAGTTTTGTAAGGAAGATCAATTTTAAAATAAAATTTTAATTTGAAGTTTATTTAAATAATAAAATATTTATGATAAGAAAATAGATTGAACTAAAGCTAAGACCAACTGTTATGAAAAGTATGTATAAAAAACTGATAGAAAGGTGAGAAAATTATTTATAGTTTTGTAAGGAAGATCCATTTTAAAATAAAATTTTAATTTGAAGTTTATTTAAATAATAAAATATTTATGATAAGAAAATACATTGAACTAATTTTTGATAATAAATTATGATATAAAGATCAATTAACTAAAATAAATATTAATAATAAGAGAAAATATGATTCTATTTTAGTAGAAAAATATTATCAAATAATTTTAATAGAATATTTTTTTTAAAAATAGAGGAAAGATAAGTATATGAGATCTACTAAATAAACGAAGAGAAAAAAAATAGAGTGTGAAATAATACAAGAATGTGTTGTTGTTTATTTATTTAAGAATATGCAAAAAAAAGAAAGTGAATTGCCAAACGTACAATATTGTATCATTACATATTTATTTAAGAATATATGATAGTAGACAACACTTTAAACCATGCAAAACTTGTTTGAGAATATATGGTAGTAGATAACAGTTTAAACCATGCAAAGCCTATGCTGATATGAATTGAACTAAAATGAATAAATTTTTATGATCTACCAATTTCCTTTCATAAAACTTGTGTTTGATTTTGGAAGAAGGTAACCAATGTGGGATTCAAAGGAGGAGGTATGCATTCAAGCATTGTTTTAGACATGGCAAGGAACAACACGTACCTCTTTACAACTCAGATAGCATGTACGAAAGAGAATTGCATTAATAAAACAATATGCAGGATATGGTTTAGTACTATTCACATAAACAAACATTTTTTTAAGAGTTAGTGATTCACTTGACTTTAGGCAAGGTTGTATTCATTTCCTTAATTTTGTTAGAGAAGGTCTATTGATTACAATATGCAATTTAATTCTAATGATTAACACTTCTAAATAATTTCAAATTTTAAATGAAAATCAACTTAATTACTAGAACGAAGATTCTAAATAATTTCAAATTTTAAATGAAAATCAACTTAATCATCAAAATGGAGATATTGGTACATATATGGTATCATTATTAAAGTGTTATTACAACACGTGGAAGAGATGTTTAAATTGTTTTTAGTTGTTAGAATATTAATAAAAAAATGAAAAAAAATTACCACTAAAAGAAGTCAATGCCAGATAGATGTTCAACTCTTCTTTGATTGATGTAATAGTAATCAAAATAAAATTCTCAAGATAGAAGAAATATTCAACTTAGTTATAGGTAATATAATGGTTATAAAATAAAATCTTGAGATAGAAGATATGTTAAACTCTTTTTTGGTTTGTGTGATAATGATAAAATAAAATGCTCAAAATTCAAAATTGATGTGACATTAAAATAAAAATTTAAAGTGGAAGAGATGATCAACTCTTCTTTAATTTTATCATAGTCATTAAAAAAATACTCAAAGGTAAAGGTGAAAGAGATATTCACCTCAAGGTTCATATACCCTTAATAAAATAAAATCTCAAAATGAAAGAGATGTTTTTAACTCGTGAAAGTTCATATACCTTTAATAAAATAAAATCTCAAAATGAAAAATATACTTTTAACTCTTCTTTATTTTTTTAGGACACTAATTAAAAAAATATTCAAACTAAAAAAGATGTTAAGTCAACTTTGATTTATATAATGTTAACAAAATAAAATCAAAATCGAGTTAAAATTTAAAACAATATATTATTACAATAGAAAAATGTTTAACTTTTTTTAAATTAATGCAATATTATAAAAATAAAATGAGAAAAAATACTATTAAAAAAAAGTAGGTGCTCAATGGAAATAATGTTTAATTTTTTTTTAAGCTTAAAATAAAATGCTCATAATAGAAGGAAGAAATATACAACTTCATTGGTGTAATACTCATAAAATAAAATCCTAAAATAAAATAAATGTTAACTCTTTTTTGATTTATATGAAAATAATAAAATAAAATGCTAAGATTGATGGGACAATAATAAAACAACATTTTGAAATGAAAGAGATGTTCTAACTCTTCTTTAAATTTTGTTGGAAAAAATGTTTATCTCAAAGTTATATAACATTAATAATATCTATTCAACTCGAATTTATTAAAATAACACTTATAAAATGAATTTTTTTTTTCCAGAAAAAAATTAACGCAGATTTATATTAAGTATAAATTTTTTACAGCAACATAGAGACAATTAAACAGTCCCATAACAGTCCAATAAAGATTATGACAGTAGGAAAACACCAGAAGGCTGAGATACTAGTAATAGGTTGTAAGGAAAATGCACATTGCCGGTTGAAATAGCGAGATGACTGCTGAAAATGATAATCTGCTCAAAAGAATGCTGATTTCTGTTCTAAAAATCCTAGTGAGAGGCTGTACTCTGAGATCTTTACCCTTCACCATCCCTTGGCAATTCAAAGATATTGATGTTGGAGGGCTGACTGTCCAGACCACTGTCCGAGTGATAAACCGATAGTCTTCCTTCAATTTATGTCAGAGCTCTTTTAGAGAGGGCATCGACTTCTTTATTATGCACTCTATAAATGTGGTGGACACTGAGATCTTTGATATTTTTAGCCAAATCCAAAGTTTTTTGTTTCCAACACTCGATATTTACAGTATTGAGATTGCACTTAAGGTTTATCCAATCAATGATGACCCGTGAATCACCAAGGATTTGAAGTTGGTTAATTGACCAAAAGGTTGCCAGAGTGAGAGTTGCCCACAAACCCAGCAGTTCCGCTTTTGTATTTGATCCCGCTCCGCAATTTATGAACCATTTGGTAACTCTCGAAGAATGGAATCTAAAAATGCCTCCTGCCCCACAACAAAGACCACTGGAGTGAGCAGCTCCATCAAAGCAGGCTAAGGTGAACCCCTGCTTCAGATTAATATCACAGACTTGCAATGGCAGAGCCTTAACAGTGGACGACTACCAGGAGAAAGACGACAAGATTCTACATGTAACTGAGTGAGTGGATGGAGTGCGATCATCAAAAACTGCCTTGTTTCTTTCAATCCAGAGCTGCCAGCATGCATGTGCAGCCAAACTGACAGGGGCAGACTTCTCCTTTGACCAAAGCAAAAAACAATCTAAGACAGAGGCAACTTCCCAATGAAGGTTAAGAGAAAAATGAGTGAGTATGCGTTGCCAGACAGCCCTCGAAAAATGACAATGAATGAGGATATGGTGAATATCTTCTTCGGAATGGTTGCATAATTTGCAAATACCTGGGCCTTCCCAGCCTCTCTTTTGCAGCAAATCCCAGGTAAGTGTCTTTTCTTTTGCTGAGAGCCAAATAAAGATTTTTATCTTAAGTGGAATTGGCCACTTCCACAACCGTTGGAACCATCGCAGATCAGCATGGTAATTTAGCTGTTGTAAGAGGGTTGAGTAGATATTTTTAACTTTAGTGGCCCCCGTAGCATCTCCCCCTGCCCAAATGATTGTATCAGGAGTATTGGAGAGAGAGATTCATGCACTCCTAAGTGCTTGAGTGAAGGCATCCCAGTCTGAAGCATCGGCACCACCGAGATTAAGTTGATCACTTTTGTACCACATGTCCGGCAGAGGGGTGACAATGGAAGCCACACATGCTTGTGCTAAACTCACAATATTGCAGGACTCTAGATGTGATCTAAGAGAGGAAGGGAGAATCGAACGATTCTCCAAGCCAAGAATCTTATCTCTTCCAAGAGATATATCAGAACCCGAGTCGGGCCTCCATCTAAGCCAGTGCAATATAACATTTGAAGATAAGATTAGACCCTTCCAAAAGGGGGACGCCATTTGCTAAAAATGTGATGGTTTTCTGATCCAGTCTAAAAGAGACAAATTTCCTAGGTATTTGTCTATAATGACACGATGCCAGAGGTTGTTATGGGTTAGCGCCCTCCAGAAAGAGTTTGCTAGGAGAGTTGTGTTAAAAATAGCTAAGTTTTTGAGGCCCCATCCCCCTGCTTGAATGGTTTTGGAGATGGTTTCCGAGCTGCAAAGGTGGAATTGTTTAGTGTCATTCTGACCATTCCAGAGAAAATTGAAGGACAGCGTATGCAGAAGATTCAGAATCGAAGAGGGAATTTTTTCCAATGACATCCAGAAGACAACCATACTTTGTAGCACTGAACTGACAAGGATAAGACGTCCTCCTATGGACAACCACTTGTTGCACCAAAAGTTTATTTTCCTTTCAAATTTAGCCACCAGCCAACGCCATTCTTCAAAGTTTTTTGCTCCTGGCTTTAAAACATAACCCAGGTAATTGAATCCTTGGCTTAATTCAATGAAAGAGAAGGGAAGAGATGCTTTTAAAGAACAGAGTTTTGTTTCTGATAACCCCCAATAATGAGCAGTAGATTTTTTATAATTGATGCTGAGCCCCGAGGCAATACAAAAAATCTGAAGCAGCTTCAGGATCACAATCCATTCCGAAGGAGTGGCCTTTGACATCAAGAGTACATCGTCAACAAAAATTAGATGAAGCAAATTTATGAATTTTGAAACCTTTATACCTGAGATTTGTTGATCAGAGACATTTTTTGTTAGCAGCAGACTGAGGCCTTCCATAATCATGATGAAAAGATACAGTGATAGTGGGCAGCCCTGACGGAGACCCTTCTCGCTTTTGAAGAATGAGGTCGCCTCTCCATTAATTAATACGGCAAAAGTTGCGCTAGTAACAGAGGACATAATCAAATCTGTTATCTTTATGCCAAAACCAGCTGTGAGTAAAATCAGCCTTAAGAATCCCCAGTCGGTGCTGTCAAAATCTTTTTTTGAGGTCGAGCTTCAGTACCAGAGCCTTTGAGCTTTTCCTTTTGATGTTGTGGAGACCTTCGTGAGCCGCTCCTATAGCGTCCTGGATTCTTCTGCCTTTAAGAAATCCCATCTGTTCAACAGAAAGACATCTTTCAAGTATTGGCTTGATTCTGTTTGAGAGGACTTTTGGAATAATTTTGTAGATAAGATTGCAGAGGGAGATAGGGCGGTAGTCATTGAAGGAGATAGGGTTATTTTCCTTAGGGATTAAAGCTAGAAAAGTAGAATTTACGTTGCCAATAACTTTGCCATTTAATCGCGAATGCTCCACCATTTGCAGGATGTCTTCTCCTACTAGATCGAAGAAATAGATGAAGAACTCAGATGCCCATCCGTCAGGACCGTGGCTTCTTTCTTTTTTGAAATGGTTCAGGATATCTTTCAGCTCCAACAGTGTGACAGTTCTGTAAAGGTGATCTGCTTCCTCCTCGGTAACCATGGAAGGGTAAAGGTTTGCAATGGAGGAGCATTCAGATAGGTAAGGGATGTCACGGGCCTTGAAAAACTGTGTGAAATGTGAAACTGCCTCCTCTTTAATAGCTTGATGTCCACAATGCGTACCACCAAACTCACTTGAAATGGACCAAATGTATTTTTTATTCCTGTTCGAACTGGCTACCCTGTGAAAATAAGAACTGTTGGCGTCACCGCTTCTAAGCCAGGTGGCTATGCTCCGCAGCCTCCAAACGTTTTCCTCCTCACGAAGTATGGAATTCCTGCTAAATTCCAGCGATGTCAAATGCTCACTATCCTCCGCAGATAAGGCACCTCTGATGGATTTTTTTATGAGCTCTGTTATCTCAATCTCCAGACTGTTTAAATTGCGGTTGTCTTTTTCCTTTTTTGTTTTAAACCAGGCTTTTATATCGGCTTTGATGACCTTCAATTTCCATACCAATCGTTGTTGGGGATTGGCTTCCTGCAAGAAACACGGGTTCCTCCAAACGTTATGAGCTAAAAGTGTAAAATCCGGATCCGTCAGCCAGTGCTGGTTAAACTTGAACGGATACGATTTGTGCATAATTGTGGCTTGTAATTGCAATAAGACAGGAGCGTGGTCGGATATAAAGGGAAGTTCCACCCACGCTTTTGATCATTTTTCCTGGGTAAGTAATCGCTCAGATACAAAGAATCTATCCAAGTGTCTGGCAATCGCATGAGAGCCCGAGCGACCATTTCTCCAGGTGGGGATCAGACAACTTGGTAAGACATCAATAAGATTTTTGGTTGCAAAAAGGTCACGGTAAAAAGCACTGTTCAGCCCTGTGGGAGATGCCCCCCCCCCAATGTTCATCTTCCGAGAGAAGAATGTTCAGGTCTCCGCCAAGTATGAGATTAGGAGTGGAGAGCAAACCACTGTTAGCAAGAGAAGTCCAGAACTGCTTTTTTTCAACACAGGGCCCATACACGTTGAGAAAAACCACCTCCTGGTTGGATTCCAGATGACGGCCAACCAACATAATCCCTCCAGTCGTCAAGAAGGGAGACAGTTCAAAGACAAAGGGGTCCCAAGCGACCAGGAGGCCACCAGAATTACCAATTGAATTGACAGCTGAGGAGAACCAGGAAGGACAGAACTGATGAATAAAATCTCTCGCCTTTTGTTCTTCCGAGAGGGTCTCTTGTAGAAAAATTAGGTCCGGAGAAGTACCTGCAAGCAATATTCTAAAAGAGGCAGCTTTGAGGGTGCCTCTGATCCCTCGAATATTCAAAGTGAGTACCAACATCACTTGGAGCGGGCTAAGGCCTTCAACGCTCTAAGGGCCTTTCCATCCATGGAAGGGGTGGCAGTAATTGTTTGTTGGTTGCATGTGTTTTCCTTTTTCTTTCTGGAGCTCCTTGTCTGAAGTGGGGAAAGTTCAGTACCCAAGCCTCTAGCCCAAGCAAAACCTTTCCTATCATTGTCTGAAGGTAGGGTGTTAGAAGTACCAGCCTTCAAGGAGGGGTCAATTAACTCTTTGCCTCGAAAGATTGGAAGCTGGGAGGAGCTACTGGGGAAGAGAGACCGGGAGGGGGAAGTGTTTGATAAGTTGGAAAGGAAAGAATCATCTTCCTTCGCTTCCCTATAGCCTGGTAAAACCTGGAGAGAATCTTCAGATTCTAGAGGGGTGGAAGATTGACTAGGGAGTCTCATCGGAGAGGTAGAAGATGGGTGGATCAGATGGGAGGGTTGATCCAAGGTAGGGGAAGCTTCAACATTAAAGGGGGGGGAGTCAATAATCAGTGGGGAGGAGGAAGTGTTAGCTAAGGGATTGGTTAGGCAAGGGATTGAAGAAGTAGGATCTGAGTCCGGGGAGGGAGGCTTTGCATTGGTGGAAGATGAGAGCCAGGGGGACTTGTTTAGTGCATCTTTCTCTGCATTAGAAAGGGACAAGAAAAGATGAGGACAATGTTGTTTGAGTTTGTCTGAAAGGGAGAGGGGTTGGTTTAAGGGACCTGGGGGAAGAGGAGGGGAGGAGGCTACCAAAAAACTTAGAGAGGGGTCTTCGTCCATGTAATCGGGAGGGTTTAAAAGTAGGTCTTCAGCTTCCAAAGAATCGTTTGAATCCTTACCAGGGCAGGAGCGACGGAGGTGTCCAGTTTTTCGGCAGTGGTTACAGCAGAAAGGGAGCCCTAGATAGTCCAGTGGATGGATTAACTTTCTTCCTCTCCATTCTATTTCCAGGGTTTCTGGTAGACCCGCACAAATGTCCATAGCTACCAGCACTCTGCCCATTTTTCTCACCGGTCCTGAGAGTGACTGTGGATCGACAACAATGTAAGTGCCCAAAGAAGCACCAATAGCTTTAAGAGCTCCTTCATTCCAGAGGAACAGTGGTAGGCCCGGAAGAAGGACCCACAGGTGCCTGTGCTGAAAATAATCTGTATCTGGGTTGAAAGCCAATCTCCAGCGCTTGAGCATGAGACTAGAACCCCCAGCAATCCAAAGCTTACTTAAAAGTAAGGAGGCATCTTCAGGAGACTTGAAGATAAAGCCTAACCAGCCTTTTTTGAGGTAGATGACCTCCGGGGAGTAACCAAGAAGTGGAACCCAGTGCAGGGAAATCCAGTCTCCAAGGTGGATTTTGCTGAGGTGTTTATAGGAGAAGCACCCCACTAAGCCACAAAGAGACATCTGACAAAGATCTTCTAGTCCTACTCCATCACCCAGGACCAGTCTTCTAGCTCTTCTGTTGGATTTCCAGGCCTTTCTGCCACAATGGGCTGACTGTGTCGAGCTAGAAGGAGATTTTTGTAAACCCTGAACGAGAGGAAGAAAAGAACAACCAGATTGATTAGAAAGACGAGATTTAGCACAGGGGTTACCAGAGAGAGAAGGAGAAACCATTGGAACTCTGTCTGTCGTCTGTGAAGTCAAGCAAAGTCCTTCTGGTGCCTCGACGGGAAGAGGAAAACTGGGCAGCGTGGAAGAAACTTTGTTTTGTAGGGGTTTATGAGCATCAACGCTATCAAAAAGTCCCGCTTGTCTCCAGATCTCCTCATCGGACGGTAGCATGAGTTTGCTTAAAAGAGAATCCATCCCACAAAAAGAGGCCCGGTAGAAGACAGATATGGAGGAAAAACTCAGTGGGAGACAACGACCGAGATTGTCACTTGTCCCTACGTAGCTGCGAAAGAATAGAAAACAGGACCGGGTCCCAGAAAGGCCAAAAACGCACAGTGCTCGATAGCAAAAGGTAGAGGCAGGTTCGAGCTGGAAAAACAAAAGGGTAACTAAAGTTTGGTCGAGAGAGTGACAGCAGAAGAACCTCGAGGAAGTAAACAACAGGCCCCAGGTCATACGAGCTAGACCGAGCCCCAGGGAGGACAAAAGGCGCAGAGAGGAGCTTAAACTAAAGAACAAAGGTCGTTCAGTTCCCGACCGGAGAAAGACAGAGCTTAAATAAAATACAGACAACTAACTCCACTCAGTGTAAGATGACCTATTGCTGAATGACTTCAGTGTTAAAGGGAGCCTCGAAGAATACCTATACTGGAAAGGACAAACACTGACAAAGGCAGTAAAAAAGTCCTGGAAGAAGAAGACAGGTTCCAGGAGAGTGCCTGAGAAATAAACTCCAGTTTAAACAGTAGCTAGTGTGATCAAAACCCCAGAGAGGCTCGCAGATTAGGATAGAAAGCTCCAGAGAGGTTTGTCAGTAGCATTTAGTCCTCCATGAAAGAACTCTGGAGTTTCGCGCCCAGCTACAGGATCAAAAAATCGCTGCTCCATCGCTTGACCACTTAAACGCATACCGAAACACATGAAGCATGGAGACTTACAATGTAGTCCAATAAATAAATGTGAAAATGTTATTATAATGAATAGTAGGAAAGACGTTTCTTTTAGTAAATACAATATTAATAAAAAAAATGGAAAAAAAATGTTAATATTATTATAATGAAGAGTAGGAAAGATGTTTCTTTTAGTAAATGAAATATTAATAAAAAAAATGGAAAAAAAAAATGTGTTGTTAAATTCACATGAAAGAGATGTTCATGTCTTTTTTAGTCGGGATTATAACAATGAGTTTGTTTTTTATGTGACATTGATGTGACATTAATTTGCCTTTTACCATAAATTTTTGTATGCAATGTAATGTTTAATATAGGAAAACAAATATATATTTTTGGATATAATAAAAATATTTGTGTTTCTCATTTCTAATTGGTTGATAGAATTGAAGTGTTATTGTTCCCTTCACGTCTTTCAATATGTATAATTAATTACATAATCAATGAATTTCACCAATCACTGCATTTAAATATAAAAAGTTGTACTGTGTATTTATTATTATGTATTATTATATATATTATTTATTATTATATTTATAATATATTTATTATATTTATGAATACTATAGTTCTATTAAGCTTAGGGTTCATTATACATTTTGAATAACAAACAACTCTCAATTATTATCTTTTGACAAAAAATATCCATTACTTCTGCAGTTAGTTATATTAAGTTTCATTGTTCAACATGTATTTCCCAACTAACTCGGCAGGGAATGTGTTGCCATACAACCCTTGTTATATGATGTAATGTGTCTTTTTTATATTTTGTAATAGTAATAAAATAAAATGTTTAAGTGGAAGAGATAATCAATTAATTTATTTATTTTAACAAGAACGGGTATATTATATTAAAAGAGAAGTGGTATAACCACTGTAGGAAACTCTACATAGTTAAGGTCCGCAACCTATACATATTGTCTAAAACCGATGTCCTAAATCTATACTTTTCTGAGAGTCCAAACAATGAAAGAGACTCAAATTTCCTGAGCTAACTTTCTGAGCTCGGAACTTATATTTATTTCAGAGAACCAGTTTGACTACGTGTCTGCACCAGTTGCCTTGTATGAGAGGGTTTTTTCTTTTTTACCACCTGTGTCCAATCCTTGGGTTGCTCATTCTCTTCATCTGCTTGATCGACCCAGCTTTGAGAAGAAGGTGGTTGTGAAGACAAAACTCTTTCCTGATCTGCAGGAGGTACAGTTGGCTGAGCTGACTCGCTGCTTTTCCCTTTAGGTGTTGATTCTGTAGGAAGGTCCTTCGAAATATGTTGATGAGCCAGCTTTGCACCTTCCCACTAGGTGGATTTTCGGCGAGATTTCACATCTTTATGTTTCTTCGGAATTTTGTTGCAGTTGATAGCTAAATGTCATGTTTCAAAGCACGCTCTACATATGAAGTTTACATGTTCGTAATCTACAGGATGAGTTTGTGAATAGTCCTTATTTTTCAAGATAATTTCTGCTGGGAATCCTTTTGATAAATCCATCTCCACGCAGATTTGGGCGAAAGTGGTGAAGGTAGACTTTGTTTTTAGGCTTATGCTGTGAAACTTTCCAAGGGCATTCCCAATGGTTTGCAGAGAGGCCCGTCCCCAAGAGTGAAGAGGCAGATTTGGGAGCCTCACCCAAATTGGGGCTGAAGGAATATCGACGTTAGAGGTGTCGAAGGCGGTTGTCCATGGCTGCATGGATAGGCCCGACTTGCCCCTGAACTAGGGGCCCGAACTGAAGATATGATCCTTGTCTTCTGTAGAAACAAAAACCACGATAATAAACCCTTTTGCACACGGGAAAACAAGGGCTTCCTCCTATAGTAGGGGGCTCCATTTGGTAGATATCCAAGAATGTAGATCTACTAGACGAGATCACATACCATTGAACCTGCAAACAATAGCATGAGATCTATAGTGATCCTTGAAATCCAAAGCATTCTGAATGACTGGAACGATGGGAGCAGGGGCCTCTTGCACCACAAGCCCTGGAGGAGACCCTGAACCTTCAGACAACTTGGCGGCAATGAAGGGAGCTGCTGGCGGAGAGGAATCCGCCTGAGAACTAGGATAGGGAAGAAGGGGAGAGTCATCCTCCTGCAGAGGCGACCTGCGGGGATGCGGGCCACCTTGCTTCGTAGAACCTCAGGGGAACTGCGAAGGGGAGGAGGGGACGAGTGACCGACCAAGCTTTATTGATCAGGAGGGCCTCGAGGAGGCTGCGACGAGAGAGATGAGACCGGCTTGCGCAGAGGAGGAAAGGATGAGCCATCAACTTGGAGAGAAGGCAGATCCAAGGAAGGAACCCTTCCTGCGATGAGATCTACCAGAAAATTCATCAGGAGCGAGCTGGAAAAGGCCTGTGATGCAGACAACAACGATAATCAATTCAATTTTGATTGACATAATGTTGATAAATAAAATCTAAAAAAAATAGAAATAGGTGTTAAACTCTTTTTTTATTTGTATCAACATAATAAGATAAAATACTCAAAATTGATATTATGTTAACAAAAATAAAATAAAATATCAAAGTGAAAAAAATATTTAATTTTTTTAAAATTTTACCAAAATAAAAATTTTCAACTCAAATATAAAGGTTATATGAAGTAAATAAAATAAAATTCAAGAAAGAATAGATGTTTAACTGTAAAATTGCAGTGGACTAAGATATGAGATGTGTATTTGTTTTAATGTATAAAAGGTTTTAAGTAATTTTTAATAAGTATTAAATAGGGAATATACTTTTTATTTACAACTTAACATGATTTGACTTTGTAATAGTTTATTTACTTCACAGATTTTTTAATTAAGTTTTTTTTATCTTTCTAAGAAATATTATTATACTATTTTTTTTCATAATTAAAAATAGATTTATTAGTTTTTAAATTTTAAAAATTCAAATTCAAATTTTTGATTGGTAAAGAACCTATGTCTCGAGAAAGAAATCAGATTCAATTTTTTGATTAATGAAGAACATCTCTATTAAAACATAAATCCCAAAAAAAAAACCATAAATGCAAAGTGATGTGGGCTTGAATGTAGCATGTAGGGTTCAATTGCTTAATGACGAGACAACCATTAAGATGAAAATGGTAGGTGCAGATCAATAACACATCCAATAGGATGAAAATGGTTAGCATTTAAACACTAAGTAAAGATTCAAAGCAAAGGTTTGATTTTATAGGTAGAGTTAGGGTTTCATAATTTTCCTATACCTTATCATGAATATTATAAAATTTTTGAGCAAAAGTGTAGGAGGAGGATGTGGTTGTTTTCTGAGCTTCCTCCTCAACAACAATGGTCATCGGGTAGAATTTTATTTAGTTAGATAATTTTCTAGGTGTTGGAGATAGAGTACTCATGTTATTTGATCAATGTAGAATTTTATTTAGTTAGATAGTTTTCTAAGTGTTGGAGATGGAGTACTCATGTTATTTGATCAATGTAGGAAGAACAAACCCATAATCAAGGGAAGGGAAGGGAAGCAAGTGCACAAGTTCTTATAGATCTCTTTTTCTCCTATCGACATTAGAGGGGGATTCATCTCTGTGCATCTTTCCTAGATGCACAACCTTCACAAGCAACATACTCATTCTTCAACATAGGGAGTCATTCAACCATACTTTGTTTTTGTAATAACAACAAATCATGATAATTAATGTGACCATACCTTTCATGCCAAAGAGTTTTTGTAGGCATAGTTGCAAAAGTCAATGCTTGATGATTCTTGCTAGTGACATCAAGTTTGTACAGACCTCCAACTCTGACTCCTAAGACAACAATTTTGTAATGATCATGCAAGTCCTTCACTATACAATGTGTCTTGAATAATTTGACCTTCAAATTCTGATCTGTAATGGTAGACACATAAATCAAGTTTTTCTTTATCCCAAGGACATACACAACATTATGAATGCATCTGACAGTACCATTCAGAAGTGTTACTGGAATATCTCCATATCCCTTGATTTAATAAGAGCGATCATCTCCAAGATAAATATGGGCATCATTATTTGTTTCTTTAAAGTTTATATACCAATTCTTATTACATGTCATGTGAATTGAAGCATCAGAATCAACAAACCATGCATCATCATCATCAGTTTCAACAGACAATTCAACATTAGACACAAACAATTTGAGATCTTTTGGATCAATATTTGGGTTTTCTTCTGCAAAATGTCCTAAATGTTTTCTATTTTTATGCCTAGTTTCATCATCATTTTTCTTCTTATAATATTCTCTCGCAAGATGCCCAGTCCTATCACAATAGAAGCACTTGGGTTCATTTCTATTCGATGGCATACCTTGATTTGGCTCTGGAAATGACTTCCTCTGAAATGAACTTCCTCCTTTGCCTCCTTCTTGTGGTTTCCCTTTAGGGAATCTCTTCTTTGTCCATAGTGCTAAGTCTGAATTTTGAGGCTTCAAATTTGTGCCTCTCTTCCTCTTACAACAATATACCTGTCAGTTCCTCAAAAGTAGGAGCTTTCTCCCTCGCTGCAAGGCCTGTTATAAACATTTGATAGTCCTCCAACATTCCATTTAGGGCAATTGTGACAAGATCAATATTTGACACTTTTTCTCCTATATCTCCCAATTTATCTTTCATGTCTTTAATTCGCCCAAGAAAAGTGCTAACAGACTCATTTATATCCATTTTAATACTTAGCAATTTACTCTTTAGGAAAATAATGTGATTTGTATTATTAGTATGATAGAGATCTTTAAGTACTTTCCAAGTTTCACTAGAAGTCTTAGCATCTCTAATGTGCGGAATTATGCTATCTTTAACATACATTCTCAACAATACCTTGTTTTTGTTCTCCCACTTATCCCAATCTAGGATTGTTGCCGTCGCATCAAGTCGCACTTCAAAGTGAAATTTCTTAGTTATATTAATTTCATTTTTTTTTTGTTTGTTTTAGTATGACATTTCTTTAGATTGAAAACAATTCTGTTAATTTTAAGGCATATTAATTTCATTTTTTTTTATTTGTTAACTTTAATATAACATTTCTTTGCATTGACAACAATTCTGCCACTTTCTAGTGGCTCTTTCCGGATGCAGTGACAACAAAATTCCAAATGCAATGCCATCAAAATAAGATTTATAAAACAAATTTATGGTTCATTGGGTATAATATTTGCACATAGTTCTTACTTGATGTCTGTTCAAGAGTTCCCTTTGAGCTAGTTAGATAAATGTAGAGAGTGAGATTGGGGACAAGCTTCTTTTATAACGCTCTCAGGCGTAAAGTGACTAAGTGCTCTGCTCACATTTCGCTCTCAGGCGTAAAGCGAGTAAGTGCTCTGCTCACATTACTAAATACTAAAGAATGATATCCAGTTCAACTAATTCAACTATTTCCTTACACACTGTGAAAATCTAATTTGTATGAGTTAATGCCAAGAATCATATTTTATTTTAAATGTTATTTGTAAGTGCAAATATTATTTATCAATAATGAATTTGAAGTTTTATTGGTTAGGTAATATTGTTTATTTATTAAATATAGTTGGGGAGGAATTGATTGTTATCCTCCCCATCCAAATTCAAATATTTATGAGTAGCCTATAAAAAAATATATCAATTAAAAAAAAAAAAAAATTTATTTGCAGTTCACTATGCAAAACGTCCTCGCATATTGGTATTTGTTCGCTTTTCATGCAAATAAATAAATAGCCTTCCCCCGCATAGAGCCTCCCCAAGATAGCCTTTCGTAAAAACCTTTTTAACACTAAGAATAAAAGAAAACAAAATTAGAAGTTACCGGAACTTCAAAACCTGCCAAGCTGGAAAAGTTACCGGAACTTCTCCGCCTTTGGATGCTGCTTTCTTCCACTCCCAGGATAAGACCGAGAACGCGACTGGCGGACTCACAGGCTACAGCCACACGTCGCAGGATTTTGACTCAACAACGATTTCTACTTAATTAGACAATAATTTATTCGGCTCCGGGGCACGGATATCGCGAGTCGTGCCCTCGTTTTTCTGCCATGGAACCGGAAAGAGCACTAAAAATAAGGAATCTTTATAAAGGTCAAATAAACGCTGTATTAGATCGATAATTTCGGATTGATTTTTAGATTTTTTTTTCTTTCACGAAATAATTAATATTTTGCATGCGGAACAGGGGTTTGCGGAGTATGAAATTAACTTAACTGCAAAACATTACATCGCTAAGTTCTAGTGAAGACAAATCGCAAAAGGATCTTGAAAATTTATCTATTTCATTGAAATAAGCTCGAGTGGTTACTGGACATCCTGTCTGACTCAATACAGCCTGAAAAATTAAATGAATTATCGCTTTCCGACAAAAAGATCCCACTCGACACCCTGTGTGACTCAATTCACCCTGAAAAATTAAATGAATTATCGCTTTCTGACAAAAAGATCGTCCAACTGCAAAGTTCCTGGTGTCGGTATTGGGCCCACTTTTAGAAGTGATTTACGAGGAAAGAAAAGTGTAGATCATCATGATTGCCCCTTTTGACCTAACCTCTTACGTTTGAGACCATGCTTCTTAATTCACCCACCCATGTCGGCCGACCTATAATTTAGTTTAATTTATATATGAATTTAAAAAACCAAAATCAAAATTGACTTATAAGAATCAAAATTTATAAGAAACTCTCAACTCAATGAAGATCAGATACATTGAATGCAAATTTATAAGAAACTCTCAACTCAATGAAGATTTAGTGAGTTGTCTAATCATGTATAAATTTACATTTAGTTGTTTAAATTTTAATAATAAAAAAAACAAGAGTTTTAATCAATTTGAAATTTTGATATTGTTTTAAGAATTTAAATTGATGATAGGTGGAGTGTTTCATTTAAAATATTGGAAATATGGAAACTTATACATAATGTAAATTTAGAAAAATCTTAGTCAATCTCTATTTATTTAGAATTGGGCAAAATCATTGGGGTATCATTTTTTCCATGCACAAAACTTAGATCATGATGGAACTATGATCATGCCTAAAATTTATGTTAGATTCTTGTTAGATTTGTAGTTGGAAATAAAAAAAAATTTGCTACAAGATTTAGGTCATCAAAATGGGGAACATGAGCCTTGTTGGGTAACCCAGTTGGTTGGATCCCCTGCTGCCAAGACTTTGGCCCTTTGTCATGAGGTCGTGGGTTCAACTCTTTGGGTCCATCGGGGTTAGGAGCAATACTTTGTGGTCGGTCGGATGTGGCCCTTCGGGTGGCCTGCCGACAACATATTTCGGGTAAAAGAAAAAAATGGGGAACATCAAGGAGACTCATGAAGAAGAAAGTCCCATAGAAAAGGAAGAATCATGCTTCATGGGATAAACACTTCTAATATTCAATGCTATGAAAAAGTGTATGATGTGCATGAGGTTAATGGTATCATTCAATCTATTGTGCCTCACATGCTTATTGTTGGAGCCAAAATGTTGGTTGAGGATTCTTTATGCAAGTTGTGAGGACAGTGGAAGAAGGAAGTAATAAACCTAGTGCAATGCACTATGGACAACTTGTCTTTGGAAAGACATTGTCATTAGTTGAACACCTCACGGAAGAAAAGGGATAAGCACCTCTAGTCCTCATAATCCATGAAAGACTGGTGTGAGCAACAAGGTGAGACCCTAAAGACAAAGTAGAACTACCTTTTGATCTCATAATAAGGTGAGCATATGAATACAAAATGTTCCTTGGTCTCAAGATCTAAAGAAATTATTTGACATGTATGGTGCTCCCAGAAATCATATGTTGTCTCAATGCAAAGCCAAGGGGAATAGAGTTTGAGTTGTGATAGAGGAACTCTCAAACTACAAGGCAACCAAATTTTGGTGTACCTAGGGGGTTTTATGAATCCATCAATCCTTGAAGTGAATATATACACTAGAGTAGTGATGGAATTTTGGGGAAAGTGATGCTTTGGATCCGACCATGTGGACCAAAGATAGGATTTGTAAATATCGATCTGAATGCCCTTCTTTATCTCTCTCTTGGAAATCTTTAGAGAATCCACCAGGAATTTGTGTGGAAGTAGTATGTCAATATCAAGATCACTATATGGCATAATGTTAAGGCTCTAGCATATTAACATGAGACAACCCCATGTTCTACTTGTTGCATAGAGGACTCGAGTGCTATATATGGCTACATAAGGTAACTAAACTGGGAATTAATCATCCACCTAAGCTTATGTATTATTCTCGCCACCTAGAATATTACTGAAGTAATGAGTGTTGCAATACCAAACTCCATGAGAATTGTTCCCTAAAGAACTAACCTTTTGGCTTGATTGTGCTTGGATAACATTGAGACAAGCACTATAAGGACCCAACTTGAGGTGCATTGGCAATGGCATGACATAGGGCGCATCGGGCATACTTGGCAAGTTGCATGGCGAGTCTATATACTTTGGTGGCCTTGGTGATTGACTCATGGTGATTCATTAGATTGTTAGGAAGGTGTACTAGCATGTAGGCGAGGAGGACCAAGATTGCCTTATTGAGTAGGACAAACAATCGACAAGGTGTTGCATAGTAGGCTTCAACAGAGGCTAACACAACTTGGCAATGTGATATATTTTGTGTGTTTTACATGGAAAAAAAACAATGTTCATAAGCACATCGACGATATGTGAATGCCTAATGGAGTAAGGACATGATATTTTTATACTATCACGTGTAGGCTTAGGTGGATGATAACATGGTTGCACATTGGGTAGTTAGTTGTTCAAGTATGTTTGGCTCAAGGGAGGTGATATTAGGTTTCCTATTGATCCATATTGGATCAATTTTTCGTCCATATTGATGCCTTTAGAGTGAAAAAATGGAGGAATCATCTTGCATAGCCATTTTAGTGGTAGGTCCCAGTTTGGAAAATTGGAGTCTAAAATCTTCCGAGGCCATTTTGAGGCATTAAATGAAATTTTGGGGGTTCTGGTGTTCGAATCTTGTGCCCACACCCATATAAATTTTCTACACCATGAGACCTTTCCAACAGTAGGTCAAACTCCTCAATCAGAGCTCGTATGCAAAAGTTATTCCTCCCTCAAGTTGACCTATCGTGTTTATCACCATGGTACGAGAGGATGTGATGCCATCCCCTATTACTCATGCATATGGGGCTAGCCACATACGTAATTTCAAGAATGTTCTAGAAGGTCCAAAAACCTAACACAAATAAGGGTTGAGGAAGTCAAAACCCTACCCCTAGATGGCTATTGGGCTATGTTAAATACCAGGGCACTAGGAGGAGAAGGGGTTCCATTCTATGTTATTGTATTTTGTTCCATAGCAGAGAAAAACAACTAGGAGTGGGAAAGTAGAGATCATAACAGAGGGGGTTAATGTTTTGTAGCAACCTAATAGGCCACAAGTCTCAGGTAACTCCATAGAGAGTGCCTTCTCCTTTGTAATTGCATTATTTCCATACCAAAGCAAAGAGAGTAGAGCAACCTCGCCTTCTAGCTAGGTTTTCTCTCATAAGGGTTTCCCAGAGCAAATACTTGTGTTATTTTGTGGATGGTGTGTGATTGTATTTTACTGTTCTCTATTTCCCACATTTTATCTATTGCATGCATAAGCAGAAAACCAGTAACTAACGATTATGGAATCTGAAGGAATTTAACCTTCATAATGTATATTTTAGTTTTATTTATCAGATATGTTGTGACAAACTGTTCCAGTGGAATATCCATGACAATTTACAAAACATATTGGTATCAAAGCAGGTTTTCTTGGGATATTTGTGGAAAGTTGCAGGGATCCAAAGATCAGTTTAAGAAGAAATTTGTAGAACCCTAGCCATGGTCGTTGAGTCTATTCATAAAAACCCTCAAGATCTGGAAAAGGAGAGATTTGC
>SNQJ01S0069899.1:508-22489 GCA_010110895.2 Picea sitchensis | reverse complement strand
GGGAAAATTTCAAATTCTGCTTAATTTTTATCATTTGGTCCTCCATCTCCTTGAGCAACTCTGGCCCAACTACTATTCTATCAGCTGGATTATCCTAGCTCATTGGAGTATTGCACTTTCTTCCATAAAGTGATTCAAATGGGCTCATCTTCAACGATGAATGATACCCATTGTTGTAGGCGAATTCTACCAAGTGCAGGTAGTCTTCCCATCTTGATGGTTTGTCCATCACATACATTCTCAGTATTCTTCTATTACCCTGTTCACCCTCTCTGTCTGTCCATCAGACTCATGATGATAAGCTGTACTAAAGTTCAGATTTGTTCCGAATCCTTTGAACAATCCTTTCCATAAATTCGAGGTGAATTTCGGGTCTCTGTCGGACACAATCATTTTAGGAATTATGTGCAATCATGCCACTTCCTTTATGAAAATACCAACAACATCTGCTGCCTTATGAGTAGTTTTCAGTGGAATTAAATGGGTAGCTTTTGTAAGATTGTCCACCACCACCATGATCGAATCATGTAGCTTGGTTGTTCTGGGAAATCCTGTAATAAAATCCATCGTTACTACTTTCCACTTCCACTCAGGAATGGGTAAAGGTTGCAGCAACCCTGCTGGGTGCCTATGCCCAACTTTAACTTTTTGGCACTCCATAGATTTGGCGATGTAGTCAACGATCTCTCTCTTCATACCCGGCCAAAATTAATGGCTCTTGACCGTTGCTACTGTTTTCTGATATCCAGGGTGCCCTGCATAAGGCACATTATGCATCTCCTGCAAAATCATCTGTTTCAAGCACTGGACATTGGGTACAAAAATTCTGTTCTTGTACAACAGTATTCTATCTGTTTCCAATTTATAAATTTCCATCTTCTGTGGCATCTTACCCTGCTGTAGCTTGGATACCAATTCTCTGTACTGTAGATCTACATTTGCAGCCTCCATAATTCTTCTTTTAATATCAGTCCGATACATGCTAATGGCTGTAGCATGTAATTCATGCACCCTCTTGCTGAGTGCATCAACCACTTTATTCTCCTTTCCTTTGATATGCTTGATCTCAAAGTCGTAATCACACAGAAATTCCAGCCACCTACTTTGTCTAGCATTTAATGTTGGTTGATCAAACAAATATTTTAGACCGTTATGGTCTGTTCTAAGTTCAAACCTCCTTCCCATGAGGTAATGACTCCATTTCTTTAGAGCGTGAACTATGGATTCCAACTCCAAGTCATGGGTTGCATAGTTCTTCTTGTGCTCTTTTAATTTCCTGGACTCATAACCGATTACAAATCCGTTCTGACTAAGGACCCCTCCCAGTCCTTCTTTGCATGCATCAGTGCATGCTATGGAATTTGCATTTGGATCTACAATCCTTAGGATTGGAGTACTGGTTAACAGCTACTTCAATCGCTGGAAACTTTCCTCACATCCCTCTGTCCAGTGAAACTGTTTCCCCTTTCTTTGTAAGGAAGTGATAGGGTGAGTTATCTTGGAAAACCCTGCGATGAACCTTCTATAATAACCATCCAATCCCATGAAGGATATAACTTCCGTTACGTTCCTTGGCATTGACCATTCTCTAATGGCTTCAATCTTCTCAGGGTCTACCGCTATCCCATCCTTCGAGATAATATGTCCCAAGTAATGGATCCGCTCCTGATAAAACGAGCACTTGCTCAGCTTGGCATATAGTTGGTGCTCTCTTAGCACCTGCAACACCATCCTCAGATGTTGTTTGTGTTGTTCTTCAATCTTGGAATACACCAGAATGTCATCCAGGAAGACGATGACAAACTTGTCTAGATAGTCCCTGAATACTCCATTCATCAAGCTCATAAAAACAATGGGTGCATTTGACAGTCCAAACGGCACCACTGTGAACTCGTAATGACCATACCTTGTTATAAAGGCGATCTTGTTGATGTCTTCATCTTTTATTCTTACTTGGTGATATCCTGATCTTAGATCTATTTTCGAAAAGATCTTTGCATCCTTCAACTGATCGAAGAGATCATCAATCCTCGACGGATGATACTTGTTCTTCACCATTACTTTGTTCAATTGCCTGAAATCGATGCACAATCTCAGCGTTTCGTCCTTCTTCTTTACGAATGGGACTGGGGCACCCCAAGGTGACACGCTTGGGTGTATATACCCCTTGTTCATAAGTTCTTCAAGCTGCAGCTACAACTCTTTTAGTTCTGACACACTCATCCTGTACGGAGCCTTCGACACTGGAGCTGCTCCAGGCATCAAGTTTACAGAGAAATCGATATCCCTTTTCGAAGGTAGTCCAGGTACTTCCTAGAATACATCTTCAAACTCTTTTAGTACCTCATGATCCTCAATACTTGACACCTTATCCTTAGGCATTTCCCCCACTTGGGCTGCAAATAATTGACAGCCTTTTCTGTAGCACTTCTTCAGCTGCATTGCTGAGATTTCTCTAACAATAACAACTCTAGGAATTCCTTGGATGACTCTCTGATTCCCTTATTCATCTAAGAAAGTGAATGCTTTGTTCCGACAGTCCAAGATGGCATGGTGTTGGTCCAACCAGTCCATCCCAATTAGATAGTCATAAGAGCCTAACGACAAAATGTTCAAATCGACCTTCATTCTCAATCCATTCATGTCTATAGGACAAGACTTGACTAACTCTGTGACTTTCCTCTTGGTTCCTGTAGCTAGCTGCACTAACCAAGAATTTTCATGTTTTCTTCTTATCAAATGCACACTTTCTACCACTCTAGGGTCTGTATAACTATGGCTAGCCCCTGAATCCACTAAAATAGTAAATGGTTGGTTTTTTATCATACCTTATACTTCAATCATGTACGACTAATACTCAACTTGCTTGTTGTCCAGGGTTGTGTAGATCCTTGGAATTCTACTGCCCATGTCCTCCACTGTTTCAACTTGCTGAACATTGTGGAGAACTCTTACTTTATCATTTCTGTGGGGGAAATATCTGTACCTATGGTTTTCTTTACAACCCCAACATTCCATAGGTAGCGGCCTTGACATTGGCCCACTCACTTCAACCTTCCTGGGCTCTCTAAGAGACGGCTGTCCTTGAGGACTGTTTCTGAAAAAGGGTGGTTTATTTCCCTTCTGCCTCTGTTCTTTCTTGAACTTTTTTTGGTCATCCCAAGCCTTCTGAAAGGTAGGCTTTTCTCTTTGTTGTTCAAATAAGCACTTCGCTCTTCTTATCGTTTCTTCCATAGTCGTTGGGTCATCATACTGAATCTTATCCCCAATAGGAGGCGGTAATCCACTCATGTACCTCTGAATCTTGACAGACTCATCTTTGATGAACATAACATACTTCAGTAATTCCAAAAACTTTCGTTCATACTCATCAATGGTCTTGTTGTCTAGCTTGAATTCAAAGAACTCTTTCATCTTTCTGTCATAATATCTTTTAGTTAAGTATTTCCTCTCGAAATACCTCTTGAATTCTTTCCATGTGATGTCCCTTTCCCTGATGTGTTGCACATTCACAAGTTGATCCCACCACATGGATGCCTTTCCTTTCAATTGATACATGGAAATCCTGCCCTCTGCATGAGAGGAATAATTCTGCAGTTGAAAGCATTTCCTCATACCCAACAACCAAGTTTTGACATCTTTCTCCTTCTTATGTTCTCCATCGAACATTGGAGGCTTGATCTTGTTCATTTCCCCTTTCAATTCATCCATCCCAGATCTCCTGTGATTTCTAGTAGGAGATGGTCTTGAACTACTGTGTGCTTCCCTACTGGAATGCTTTGGGGAGCGATGACGATGTCTGCTGACACTCCTTGATCTACTTTTCCTCTTAGGGGTCCTGCGACTCTCTGTCTTGCTTGAGTCGCTCTCCTTTTCCAATTTCTTTTATATTTTTTCCAAACTCTTCAACATCCTTAAGTTGAATTCACCCTGCTTATCCCTGACTTTCATGAGTGTTCGACTATCAGCTCGGTGAGCCTGGGCATCTTTCTGCAATCTTCCAATGATTTTCATCATGTGTCCTTCCTTATCCATCTCTTTTCCTTGCCCATTAGCGTTTGATCCTTCGACTCCCAAGTTGACATTCCTTCCTTCTCTTTCATTCTCTGAATTGGAGGCAATTCACACCTCTTCCACTCTTTGCTCTCAATAACAACCCTATTTGGTTTTGGCACTTGCTAAGCTTCTGCAAACACACATGCACACAACAGGGATTTGTCAGGTCATCATTCTTAGCAAATTCCACACATTCAAAACCATTTCGATTTAAGAAAACGCTTTGACTTCACAAATTTTTCGAGTTCTGCTCGACTCTGTAATTTTTGGGTGATAGCTCCCTCTTTCTTATCCCCTACCCTCATAACCAAAGGTCGTGACCAAATGCTAGACTACTAGGTGCTACTTGGGCTTTCGACCTTCGAAGAGTTTAAGGCACACACATCTATCTCCCGGAGTTTCGATTTACCGAATTCGTGTAAATCGGGTGGATCGACGGTCCATGTTTACCCAAGATCCAATGGTTAAAATCCACTACAGTTCTTCTGTCTTCAAAGATCTCGGGACTTCGGGTTTCAGGGTTTTGGTCCTTGAGGCTCTCATACTCACTTCCCTCTCCAACCCCCGACTTCCGAAAATTCGATTTCCTTACCCTATGAGCCCACAACACAGTTTTCGCCCACCAAGGTAGTGACACATGGTTTCCTTAAGAAGGTCCACCCCACTCCCAGCGATGTCATGGGGCCCCACTACTTTCACTTTTCGCTTCGAAGTTTCAGGCATAAGGAGTTCGTGCATCCACACATCTCAAACTTTCATTTGCCGAAATTCTAAAATTACGATCTATCATCTACTTGATCCAATGGTCTTGATTCACCACGATTTGATGACTCAGATCTCATCGACATTTTGCGTATCGAGATTTTGTGTGTCACGAGGTCGAAGGATTTTCCACCTTTGTCCTCCCTATTCTCGAAATGTCGATTTCTTCCTGGACAATTAACGGTTTAGATCTCTCTTAGATCGACGATTGTGATCCAATCGTGAATTCGTGTTTCATGAATTCTCACGAACTCACCCTTAGACCATTTCAAGTCACGAGTCAGTGAAAGGTTGATCGGTCTCCACGTGTCCTTTCCGATGGACGGTCCTGACGAATTCGAATTTTGCGTATTGCGATTTTCACACTCTTATGCAACTGCAAAGGGTTTTAAACCTTGTGCACGTTCTCCAAATTTGACGGTCGTGAGGGTTCTCCTTTCCCCCCGAACAGATTCTATGGATCCAACACTTCTGGTGTGGAGTTCTCTCTCTCCCTTTGGCCATATACCACGCCAGCTATAGTTTTATAATACCGCTACACCTCCTGAGCTTTGTAACATGGTCAAGTACTCCGTTGACACTCAGAAACATTCCGAGGTCTAAATTTAGTCCTCCAGACACAATTTCTTCTCAAAACCTCGGTCCAAAGACCACTTATCTAACCCATCCAGGCTTAGCATTGAAACTAGGCTTTGATACCATACTGTAACGCCCCTGGCCATCAACCCCACGGTCAGGCCAATGCTACTACGCGAAAAAACACTTATGTAACACATTATGCATTCTAATGAACTTAAAACACTTAATTACAGTTAAACACAGAATTACTGCTAGCATTTCAGAGTTAATGGAAATAACAATAATTCATATGCACAACAAAATACTTGATAACATTGCAAGAATCACAGGTATGCAATTTAATTAATTACAGAATTACAAAACATAGTGACACTTATCTTTGAAATTGTTACGCACCACCAACTACGTGTAGACCTTCCACGAACCTCCCAGTCTTAGACCATGCTGCTCATCACTCTCAGTAGTAGGTCACCCCCGAGCTGGGACTAAGCTCCACTAGGTAAGGAATCCTAGGCTAGGTAAGGTTTACAGGAAGAATACACATAGAAGAAGGAGGATTCTCTCCCAGGAACCACTTATGCCCACTGCCCATAAACTCTCCTTCCCCACATGCCTGTCCCACCCCAGGAGTACACACCTTCTTTGTCACCTAGATAGTCCTTCGGCTGCTAACCTCCCTTGCCTTGGGCTTCAACAATAGACCGGACTGGAAATCTTTGAGCTCTGTGGCAGCTATAGGGTTCCTTCCACGATCTCTCTCCTTCCTCCATGCACTCTCTCACCTAGAGAGAGTCGCTCACAGGCTTGGTAAAACTTGCCTCTTCAACAAGAACCACCTCCCTCACCTAGAGAGAGGTTACACACAGGTCATACAACCGGTTTCCTTAATATCGTTCCTGTACAAAGCAGAAAAACAACAAGGCTCAGTAATGAACATACAACAACAACAAACCACACCCAGCCAAGAACTGCATGGCCGCCACATTCAACTGGGACAACAAACATGGGTTTCCTAAAACAGGTGACAGACAAACGCTTCAAGCCAACCAGGCTCAATAATTACGGGACATTCAGTTTTCCCAACCATTCATACATAATAGACTCACGGTTCTTGGTTTCGGGGATGCATGATAAGAAATCCACGCGAAGGTTGAACACAAACTCGATGGTTTTGACAGAGGGTGTACCGGCTCCTCCAGAAATTGACACAGGCATTTTTGGTTTCAGAGTTGCGTGAGGGTATTCTTGCAGAGGTCATACGAGATTCCCAGTTCAGACAGTCGATGGTAGAATGGAGGAGGAACCCCCATCACGGCTCAACTCCACAGTTTTAACTGCATGCGCTTGGGTTGACACTTGTCACCCATGAAGCTCGTTCCTTCCCATTTGGAAGTCACTCGTCCTTCCAAAGAACTTAGGATAAAACATCACATTNCTCAAGGGTTTAAGCCCCCTCAGCTTAGCCCCTCTTCCAACCTCTCAGGCCCCTCTCCCTTACCCAGGCTTTGTGCATGCTTAGTTCCCCATCATTCATTCATCGTGGTCGGTCCACATGCAGAGATGTTTTGTATTAATACTGTGCATAATTACATGTACAAAAATCAGGCTCCTGGCCTTCCACACTTAGGCTCCCTGGCCTAATAACACATAAGCCCACTAGCTTATATAACTTGGCTCACTAGCCTTATAAACTTGAATTACAGTTCATAATGCAAGCTTTATACTTCATAGACATGATTTAGAACAGGGCTCGACCTTGGGGACATTACATAACTTGTCCCAAATATGGACAATTCGACTTCTAGAATGAGTGATGCATCCAACATGACTATTTCGACCTCTCCCAAGTGAAATAGTCAACCCCCACACTTAGGATATTCACCCACAATTCAAATCAACTTCCTTCAACTGAGAAAACTACCTTCTCCAAGAGATTTGACCCAACCACCCACAAGATAACTCAACTACAAATATGGAAATCTCAACCACAAGATATGAAAACTTCACTGTGAAAGAATAAATATTCATCCAGACTGAAGCACAATGAAGAAACCTATGTGATCTCTTCCCCAAATGACTAACTAGGGTGTATGGTCTCACGACCGAAGCCAATCCCTGAAATTTCCTCCTAGGGTTCCTGTCCCAAGAGTTCCAAATCCACGATGAGATCTCTCAATGAGAAAATAGAAAATGCCAATGCTATAATGAGAGAGGGTGCCCTCTTTTTCCCCTTTTATTAATTCGTTGACTCTCCTTTTTACCTTTTAATCAATTTAAGTGACTTTTCACATTCCCCATAGTCACTTAGGCACCTTTTTCCACTTTACTAAGTCTCACCTTTAACTTTTAATTATTTCCCGCTTAGTTGAAATAATAATTAATTCCCTTTTTAATTCCTTGACTATGGCCCATGAGAATTGCTTAGGCCATTTCATCAATTTGTCTAGAAGACACATTTGGAAAGGGACATTACAATCCTCCCTTCCTGAGATTTCTTGTCCTCAAGAAACTGCAAATTTGGATGCTCTAAGACATGATCACCCTCCCACGTGTCATCCTCTGCTGGTAAGTCCCACAATCTGATGAGGTATTCCCGAATCACCTTATTGTGAAATTTCCTCTCTCAGACCTCCAATACCTCCTCAGGGACCAATACTAACTACCCCTCCTCATCCAATGGAGGTATCTCTGTCGAAGTGGTGACATGTTGTCCCAATGCCTTTTTGAGACATGAGACGTGAAACACATTATGGATTTTGCTTCCTTAGGAAACTCCAGTTCATAAGACACTTCACCAACTCTATGAACCACCCTCTAAGGCCCATAAAAACATGGCTTAAGATTTTCTGCTTCGATCTTCTTCAGGGAAGACTGTCTGTATGGATGTAGCCTTAAGACAACCAAGTCTCCCACCTCGAATGTGTGCTCAAACCTGTTCCTGTCTGCATACAAATTTTGTTGATCTTGGGTCATATATAAGGTGTCCTTGAGAGCCTTAAGTATGTCTTATCTCTCTCAGATCCAATCCTTGGCTTTGGGAGCCCTATTTTCCCCAAATTCCAAGTCAACAAAGGAAGGAGCATCATACCTTTACAATGCTCTGATTGGTGTAATTCCAATCGACATATGATGAGTGGTGTTGTAGTAGTGTTCTCCCAGATGCAACCACTTCACCCATGCTTTCTACTTCCCTGACACATAGTTACGTAAATATTCCTCAAGCCATTTATTCACAATCTTTGTTTGTCCATCTGTCTGAGGGTGATAACTAGTGGTCGGGGTCAACTCTATGCCAACCAATCTGAACAAATCATGCAAAAGAGCATTGAGGAACCTGGTGTCCCTGTCACTAACAATATATTTTGGTATCCCATGAATTTTGAATACCTCTTTGAAGAATAGTTCCACTACCTGTGTTTCCTTATACTCTGAGGATATGGAAAATAAGTGTGCAAATTTGGTCAACTGATTGACCACTACATAGATACAATCTCTACCCTAGACCTTTGGAAACCTTGTGATAAATTCCATGGATATACTCTCCAATTTCTGCTTTGGAATGGGAAACGACATAATAATCCTACAGGATGGGTCTACTTTGACTTGTTTTGCTAACAAGTCACACCCTCTCTCACATTCTTCAACACATCATCTTTGAGGCCCTTCCATGTGAACCTCTCCCTGATTTTCCTGTAGGTTTTGAAATACCCCAGGTGTCCTACCAATAGTGTATTGTGCATTGCCTCCATGATATTTTCCTTTAGTGCAGACTCCAGAACCAGATATATATGGTCCTTGTAGTAGATGATGTCATCTACGACCTTATACTTGTCATCTTGTGTATTGTGGTCCATCACTTCACAATAAAACTTGTTCTTGGAATATTCCACCACTAGATGGGATTTCCAATCAACTGAAATCTCTGTGAGCAAACACATCTATGGCCTTCTGGAAAGAGAATCAATTACTACGTTTTTCTTTCCTTTGACATATTCGATGTCGTAGTCACACTACTAAATATGATAAAATTTGCCACGCTTTTTTGTTTCTATTGTGACACTTTTTCGTTGAACTTGCCACGAAAATAGGTCTTATTTTTCATGGATCTTTTTTTTTTCGCTCTATTGACGACCCATAACTCATCATGGAAATATCCATGAAATATGGTTGCCACGTGTCATTTGTTTGGTAAACATTTCTTCCAGTTTTTTTACAAACATTCATCTATATAGTGACAAACATCCTCTTTTGTTGCCACGAGAATGGTATGTTTGCCACGATTGTTCATCTCTATATAGACGAAAAATCATGGCATAACACAAATGAAAAGTTTTTGTTGCCACGATAATGCTATATTTGCCACGATTTTTCGTCCGTATATAGACGGAAAATCATGGCAAAACACAAATGAAAAGTTTTTGTTGCCACGAGAATGCTATATTTGCCATGATGTTTCATCTAAAAATCGTGGTAAAACACAAATGAAAAGTTTTTGTTGCCACAAGAATGTTATATTTGACATGATTTTTCGTCCCTATATAGACGAAAAATCGTGGCAAAACACAAATGAAAAGTTTTTGTTGCCATGAGAATGTTATATTTTCCATGATTTTTCGTCTCTATATAGATGAAAAATCGTTTCAAAACACAAATGAAATTTTTTTGTTTCCACGAGAATGCTATATTTTCCATGATTTTTTCATCGCTATATAGACGCAAAATCGTGGAAAAAGACAAATGATTTTTTTTTGTTGCCACAAGAATGTTATATTTTCCACAATGATTCATCTCTAGATAAACGAATGTTTGTGGAAAAACACAAATGAAAATATTTTGTTGCCACGAGAATGCTATATTTTCCACGATGATTCATCGCTATATAGATGAGGACTGTAGGTTTAAAAAAAAAAAAATTTGCTAGCGAGGGAGATTTGGAGAATCAACCAGTCCTGTGAGGTATTGGTAAACGCCACAGGGAGTGTACAACCTCTGTGAGTCAAACCAAAAGTCAACATGAACGAGATGCTATATGATCTTATGAGTCTAGCTAAGGAAAAGACACCAGTCAAGATGTAAGTCTAATGCAAAAGTCAGGGGGAGCACTGTGAGCATAGACACTCTAGTGCAAAAGTCAGGGGGAATGTACAACCTCTGTGAGCATAGACAGACTAGTGAAAAAGTCAGGGGGGAATGTACAACCTATGTGAGCCACGAGAAAAAGTTAAGGCATCTAGCAAAAGTTAGGTTGAACGTAAAATTCCTATGAGCTAGAAACAAACAATATTCCTTATATTGCAAGTGATGTAAATGTATTGATGTAGTGCATTGGCATGTGTAACATTGTCCAACATGAAGTGAAATTCGAATTTCCAAGTTGAGAGTCAAGTTGAATGAATCGTTAAACTCAAGTTGTAAAAGGTCAAGTTAAGATTCAAGTTGAATGAGTTGTTAAACTCAAGTTGTAAAAGGTCAAGTTAAGATTCAAGTTGAATGAGTTGTTAAACTCAAGTTGTAAAAGGTCAAGTTAAGATTCAAGTTGAATGAGTTGTTAAAATCAAGTTGTAAAAGGTCAAGTTAAGATTCAAGTTGAATGAGTTGTTAAAATCAAGTTGTAAAAGGTCAAGTTGTAAAAGTCAAGTTGCAGCATAGGTGTCCAACAAAGGAAACGATAATTTTCTCCATGACAATGTTGGTATATCAATTAATAGAGAGGTAGTATATCAATTAATAGAGAGACAACATTTCAATCAATAAAGAGGCAACATATCAGTCAATAAAAGGCCATTGGTCATATCCAATCAGAACACTTAATCATAACAAGATTTATAATCATAGTAATAATCATAGCAAGGTATCCAATCATAGAAATAATAATAACAAGGCATGAAATCATATCAATAATCAACATTTTCATAATCAAGTTGAAATCTTACATAAGAAGAAAGGCATGGTTGTCCAAGTAGAACTAAAAGAAGAGGAAATACCTGATGATATTACAACTTAGTACACACAAAATCAACTTTTCATATCATCCGATATAGGCTGCAAGTTTCAACTTACACAGGTTGTGAATATCAGCTGATACAGGCTACGAGTTGCATCTTACGCAGACTGCAAATATCGGTTGATATAAGCTGCGAGTTGCAACATACACAGGTTGCAAATATCAACTGATTCAAGATGGGAGTTGCATATTACACAGGCTATGAATATCAGCTGATATAAGCTACGAGTTGCAACTTACACAAGCTGTGATTATCAACTGATACAGGCTGTGAGTTGCAACTTACACAGGCTGCGAATATCAGTTGATACAGGCTACGATTAGCAGCATACATAGGATGCGAATACCAATTGATACAGGATGCGAGTTGCCGCTTACACATGCTACGAATATTAGCTGATACATGATGTGAATTGCAACATACACACGCTGCGAGTATCAACTTACACAGGTTGTGAATATCAGCTGATACAGGCTGCGAGTAGTAACTTATATATCATCAATTATATCAATCCAAAAAAGACAAAAGTCTAGCACTCAGGCAACACACAAATTCTTCCATAGTGTTGGTATACAAAAGACGTATTTATCAGCAAGTTTCTAAGTCTATTACATGTTACACAGTCTGGTCTAACTTGTCTTAGCAAGCTCGTTAAGAGCATAATTCATGGTGGAATATTTGTAAGTGATCATACAATTTTTTTTACAAGAAAGTGGAATTTATATTAATATAGTAGTGGTATGCCAACTGTGAAAACATCTACATAGTTCAGGCATGCATCCTGTGCATGAAGTAAAAAATTACATATATAGGAGCCATAAGACAAAGCCCAGAAATGCCCATTACGTCTTAGATTCCAAAATTTGACTCCTATGGAGTTAAAAACCTGTAGACAGTATTTCTTCAAAGTAACCAAAACTGGGCAAGATCCAAAAGAGGAGAAGAGCACAATTACACCTGCTGCTCTGGGTTCGAGGGTCCTTCATTTAGAGATACCTTCAACCCTGCATTTTGTTGGAGGGTTGTCTTGGTGGCTTGAAGCTCCAGCTTTTCCATCCTGGATTCTAAATCCACAATTCTTTCATTAACCTATTGTGTTGTTTGTGTGAGGGCCTCCACAACTTCCTCTCTGAGTTGGATTAGCTCTTCTTTGAGCATCTCAAACCTTTTTCCACCTTCCCCATCCAGCCAGAGAAGAAACCTTATGTGCGCGCTTAGCTTCCGCTTCAATTTGCGGATTTCTTGTTCCAACGAAGGTGGGGGATTGGGTGGAGCAACAGACTCAGATCTAGAGGCCATTCGGCGGGCTGGAGGATAATCCGATAGAGTTTGAAGGGCAAGGGACCTTGCAAAAGTATTCGAGCAAGATATATGTTCACCCAAGGAAGATAAGGCCGAATTGAAAGCTTCTGCCACCCTTAATTTAACCGCAGAGGGAGCGTGCGAAGCCATGACTCGGAGGGAACTCGCACGAGCGCCTTACGAGAGAGAGATGGGCTCGGTACTGGACTGCTTGAGGGGCGTGAGGGTAGCCTCGTGTACGAATGTGTGGATTGACACGACTTGGAGGGAGAAGTAGCATCGCGCAAGGGAGTTGTCAGTCGTTGAGGTGATGCCACAGATCGGGACGAGGGGAGGAGTATCGTCCGGATGCCCCCTGACATGAGACCACCTACGAGCCACCCACCTCAGACTGTTAGGGGATTGGGGTGAAATATAGGGTCCCATTGAGTGAGAGGAGTCCCTTTCTCAAGGGAGTGGCGACTTTAGCTACCTGATTCGCTTCTCCATTTAAATGCTGGAGAACATGGAAAAAATCAATCTGTCAGAAGGATTTAGAGAGTCACTGGATTTTCTTTATTAGTTTTTGGAGTTTCATTTGATTTGGTAACGAGTTAGTGACCAAGGCTTGGATTAGGAGCTAAGAATATCCTATCACCAAGATTTCATTGATGCCTAACTCCCGGGCTTGGGTGAGGCCTTGCCAGAGACTTAGAGCTTCTGCCATGTTATTGGTGTCTTCCCCTAATCCCCAAGAATAAACTAGTTCTAGGATTTCATCGGGGCCATAGAGAAGCCCTCCCCTTCCTGCCGCCCCTGTAAGTGATCATACATTACTAATGCAATAAAAAAATATTGTTTGCTGGGGTTTTTCTCCCTAAATAGGGTTGGAAGAGATGACGATTTTTTACTTGAAAGTCATGAAATGTGAATTGCATTCAACAAGCATGGTTTAATTAGAATGTAAGGCCTTTTGAGATTGATGTTATGTTATTTTATGTTGTCGCTCATGACTTTAATTTCTCATTATTTATCATAGAGACCTTTTCTCTAGATTTAGATGTTATGTTTGAGGATGCTTTAGAGATGTGAAACCAGATTTGCACAAAGCCATTTCTTCATGGTAATGAATTCACATTGGAGAATCTTGATCTCGGGTCAAGAGTAATTGTAGAGACTTTCACATTTCTTATTTTGCAATGAATATCTGTCTTGGTAAGACAAATGAGTTTCCATATGCCTACCATTTAATAGAATAAAACTAATGGGATTAAACCATATGGCTACCATTACTAATAGAATAAAACCAATGAGATAACTATACTATAAAAATCATGTCAAAACCCTTACCTTATCAATGTCCTTTTGCTAGGTCTATCTGCTCATACAACTTGATAAGAGTTGTCCATGAGTTGCATTTTCATCGCCAAGACCTGCATAAATCATGAAAGACAAAAATTTTATATCAGTAAATAATATATAGGCAAATAACCATGCATTTAAACGTGTAAAAGACTCTAGAAATACTAAACTGGAATGCCTTAATGGGCTTCTCTTTGTTTTGAGAATAGGTTATTGTCTACTGAATTGGGCCAACCACATGAAGGTGGAAGCTCATATGGCCTCTCCCCCCCCACCCACTCACATCACTCTCAATTCCCTATACCCAATAAATGATTTCTTTTACATAGAAAACATATAAACATTCATGCATACGTAGGAAAGTCATCAAGACATATAAACATATAAACATTCATGCATAAGTAGGCAAGTCATATAAACATTCATTCATATTAATAATGATAGTGATCAAAATACAATTCATAAATTTATACAATCATATATATATTTTTTTAAACCCACGAGTGGGATATCATCATCCTCATTTGTCAATGTATTTCTTGCACCTTGTCCTAGTTGTGTTGATTTTGTTTCCATGCCTTCATGTACCATACTTATGGTACGCCGATGCACATGGCGTGGAGGCAGCTCCAAATGGGCGTCAACTGCAACAACGAAAAACAGTCATATTGATATGCTAAAATATTATTGAAAGAACTATTTCATTATTTTGAATAACATTACAATATTTCTCTTTACCTATCTGTCTAGCCGTTACAACTGGTGTGCTCATTGCTTGTGTCGTTTGTTCCTCTTGCAGTTCACCCTCATGAGATACATGCTCTTCCATTGAAAGAAGAAACTTTATAATTATATGTTAACAAATAAATATCTATAATCATAATACATACTTCTATTTCTAAAGCATACATACCTGAATGGCTAGTCTGCTCCCCACTATCATGCAACATGCCCTCCCCACTATCAACTGATAGTTGTTTATGAGTACCACTACCCTTAGTGCTTCAGTTGCTCTCATGTTTAAAACAAACATAAACATTTAGTTATTGGTGATATAATCAATCATGAATAGATTTTACAAGTATACTAAAATGATGTCCTTATTGATTTTATTTACCTTCATTTGCATAATTGGGGAGATTGGCATTTTCCCCAAGCTTTTTCAATATTCAACCACACTTTGAAAACCAAACTTAAAACCAAGCTTTAGGTATTCCTTGGTGGTAGGGGATTTGAACGTATTTCCCTGCAATGCATAACATCATTAAAATTGCTTGTAATAAAATAATTATTTGTTTGCTATTGTTAAATAAATATTCACACAAATTAATCATTTAATTCTTACGATTCGTGCTCTTATTTTTGTTTCAGTATCAGAGGATGTCACACAGAATTGATGGGAACAATACTTTCATGATTGGACCCTACTTGATAGCCCCATAAATGGCATGTGGAATTTGCAATTAACTATGTTGTATGAGTTATAATTGATTTGTGATGTTTCTAGCTATGCTCACTCAAATGTCAAAATACCAAAATTAGGGTGATAACATTTTTCCTTGATGTGTGAGGCTAGGAGATCAATTGGGACTAGAACAATAAGATTGAACATCAAAAGAAGGAGATATAACAATAAGGAGAAACCCTACAAGAAAAGAATTTGAAAAGGAAATAAGAAGAGGAAAATTACAGTAGGAGGAAACAACATATATAACTAGCTTATAAATGTACAACCAAGAAAAGGAAAGTAAGGAGGTAAAAGCAGTAGAAACTAGAAGAATAGAAAAATAAAAGAGATAAGAACAAATTCATGTAGAAGCACGAGAACATCATAAAGGTAGAAATGAAGAAATATAAAAGAAGAATAGTAAGACAAAACTATTCTGATAATGAAATCAAAGAAATTGAGACACCAAGGGAGACATCATGGAGAAGACAAACAAAAGCATAAGAGTATAAGAAGGAAGAGGAAAAGAAGAAAGCGTAGGATTGAAGGAAAGAAGATAAAAAGAAGAAAGTTAAGGATCCGAGGAAAGAAGAAGAAAAGAAAACACATAGGCATAGAAGAAAGAAGAAGAAAATAAAAAAGAAGAGGCACAAAATAAAGAAGAGGAAAACAAGAAAGATAAGGATTAGAGGAAAGAATAAGAAAATAAAAAATTAGAGGCATTGAAGAAAAAAGAACGAAAGAAAAAAACATAGGAACATAAGAAGGAAGAGGAAAAGAAGAAAGTAGAGGAATAGAGGAAGACATAAGAAGAAAAGAGGAAAGCAGAAGAGAAGAAGAAAACAAAGGAAAATAGGAAAGGGTAAGAATGGAAGAGAGAAGAAGAAATGAATAAATATTGCATGAAAAAGAAATGAAGAAAGAAGAAGAGAAGAATAAAGTAGAGGAGAAAAATTATAGTAAAGCTTAGTAAATGAAATATAGAAAATATTAACTTCATAAATAATAAAATGAATCCACACAATATACAACACACAAATATGTACAAAACCTTTAAGGTAGGGTAACGCCATCAAATACTCCTTGTGGAAGGAATCACTCCATAAGCCATGCTTGATAGAATACAATAAACAACATCCAACATGTCTAACTGCAATGGTGCTCATGTGTATATATAATTTCTTATGAGTATACCTTGGGGTCTATTCAAACTACCCCTTATTATTATATTATTCCCTCTGACTACCTCGTGGGCCTATTTATTACAGACCAACTACTATGTGGGCATATTCCATAATTATGAAAAAATTACATTGATTACCTCCATTAGGTACCTCCGCAGGTACATTACATTCCATCCACCTTTTCATGTTTCATCCTCAAAAAATGGGTCGAATCCATATAATATGATGTACTAAGAAGTGTAATCAAGTGGGGCCAAGCATGAGGATTTACCCATCCTAATGAAATGTAGACATGGGGTCCCTCTACTTCCTTTCCACTTGATATTGATTCTAGTTTCTCCTTTGGGTCCATGTTTTTGCTATGCTACTTTGATATCTTGATGCATTTTTTTTAGTCCTCCATGCACCTCAAAACTTTCTGGTTCCATGTTGGTCCATATTAAGTTTTTCGATGCTCATGTCCTTTCCTTGATGACTATTGTTTCTCATGGTGGTGATATGAAACAACCTTATCTATGTTTTATTCTTTCTTTGACTCTCCAACCTATGGTTCTTTCAAGGAATGTATTTCTATATATTACTATTCATTTTTATGCCCTTCGTGAGGTTTTCCTTCGATGCTTCTATATACTCTTCTTCTGATTCAACCTCAAACTCTTCAATTGAAATGTCTATAGGTATTCCGATGAGTTTCCCAACAATCTTTAATTCTTGTGCCACCTTGGGCCATTTTTCTTTAGTAAGAGAAATATCCTACACTGTGATTTTATTTTCCTTGTTCAAAAGCATCATAAACTGCTTTTCCATATTAATATTAATTGTACCAATAGAGTCCATCCAAGGATATCCAAGAATATTATCCATATCATCCATAACTATAGCTTGAAAATCTAAATGAAAAAACATATTTATCCATAGAAATCTTCAAATCTTTAAAAATTTGAACATCTTCACCCTCAATCTATGTGCTTTGAATATGCTTCATAAGGACCTGCAATCTTTTAACCAAGTGAACATTGATGAAATTTTTACTTGCTGCAAGGGTTTATAGAAATAATGACCTTCTCACATTGAAAACATCCATGAACCTATAATAGGAAGTTTGCATCTAAAATTAAACTCTTGGTGCTCTCTTTATCCTTCTTCATGGCATGAGACCATTTGTTTGAATATAGTTGTTCAACTTCTACTTTTGAAAGGCATAATGTCTCATTAGGGCTAAGAAATTTCATGAAATGGAAGTATCATCTTTTAGATTAAATCCAAAATTGTATCTCCAATTATTTGGAGATTTTGAATTCCCCAATTTAACATTCTTCAATACTAGGACCATCATATTTTCCTATAAAATACATCTTCTTTGCTATAACATGAAAATAGAACAAAGGGTTCATAAAAATTACTTATTTTTCAATAGAGATATTTTGTGTAGCTAGGGTTTATTCCATGCTAGCTAACAATTGTGCTTTATTTAATGATAACAACCATATTGGACCTACTCCAATTTATATTGAATGACCATCATATTACAATAGTATACTCTAATGTGTCCTTTTCCCTCTCGTCACACTTCTAGGGAGGATCTCAATAGAAACATATATAGGAAAAGATGGAAGAAGAAGGAAATAAGAGAGAAGAAGAAATGAATAAAGAGGAAGAAAGAAAGAAAAAAAGAAGAAAGAAAGAAGGAAGAAGAAAATGAAGAAGGAAGAAGAAATGAAGAAGGAAGAAGAAATAAATAAGGAAGAAGCAATGAAGAAAGAAGAAAAGAAAAGGGACGGAGAAAAGAAAGAGGTAGTGGAAAAGAATGAGGAAAGAAAGACGAAAAAGGAGAAAGAGAAGGGGATGAAGTAGAAAAAGGCTATGGGGATGGAAGATGAATAACATATGACCTAGTAAGAAATTAGGAAGATAATTGAAACCCCACAATATAATTTACCCTAGTAGTTCAATTTATTTCTTGAAGAATATTAAACCTAGACAAAGATCTTGAAAAAATGAGATTCCTTAGAAAAAGAAGGAAACATATACAAAAGTTGCAACAACAAGCTAATAATGAGTAAGTGAACGTGTAAACAAAATTCACAACAGAAAGGAAAGACACATATATACAATTCACACACAAATATCCTATGCCAAATATCTAGGGTAATGCAAGAAGCCATTGTAGTTCTAAAGGTGTTAGATAAACCTTAAATCTTGATGAAAGCATTGGATTATACAATACATGAAGTGCAAGGACAAAGTTCAAGACATGAAAACCTACGATTTGGTTAGGTGGGACATGAGATGATGAACACAATCATGTAGAAGGAGATAAAGGTTAAAGACAAGGAGGTAAAGTCCTTGTCAGGGTGACTAATAAGGTTAGATCAAATATTGAGATACATCTTTCTTGAAGTGGAAGTGTTGAGGGATATTATAGACAATGAAGCAATCAAATTAAGACTAGAGGCAACACCATAAATGATTTACTCACAAAGGAAAACAAAAACAAGAAGATAAGCAATAAAGATAATGCACTGCAACTGGACAAAAGCGATGGTCGAACTCTACAAGGGAATGTAGGAGCTCAAAGATAGTAGATTTCAAGCTTGGAAGTTATAAAGAAGCAAATTTCAAACCAAGAAAATAAATTCAAAAGCTAGGATCATATAAATAGCGACCTCAAAAGAATAACTACAATAAATGGAGGGATGTAAATACAAGGCATTCTAAGACATGGTGGACTCACAAGAAAAAATGGGAATAAAGGTGTTCAAGAAAATGAGTGGTTTTGACCACTCATTTGAGAAATCCGAGTTAGAAAAGAACATCAACACTACAAAAGTGTAATTTGAGGGAGATCTGAATAATTCTAACATTGGAACCATAGACTGGGGGAACAATTTATACATGAGATATTAGATATACTATCAACCTCTCAAGAGGATAATATTATAATTGAATTGGTAAAAGAGAATCTTCACATGATTTGTGATAAATATGCAAACACCTTGGAGACAAGATCGACAATTAAGAAAACCATAGCATAAATCAAGGTAGGATGCATACAAGTACAACAACATTGGAAAACTCGCACATGAATACTAGGAGGAGAGAAATCCATGAGCCACATAATCTAAATACCTAATGACAACAAGGAAATGAACTTAGAAGAATTCCTAGAGCTAGAAGTATACAAGAAAGAGTGAGAGGACACCCAACCTGAAGGGGATGAAAAAGGATAACACTCGGACAAACACAATGAACTTAGAAGAATTCCTAGAGCTAGAAGTATACAAGAAAGAGTCAAAGGACACCCAACTTGAAGGGGACGAATAAGGATAACACCAAGACAAACACAATCATGACTAAGGTAAGTTTAAAAATATTATCTAAGAAGATACCAAGCATTTCAAGGTCTATTAGTGTTAGGGTTAGAAATTCCAACCAAGACCAAGGGTACCTCTTTCCTAGACAAGACAAGTACAAGTCTAAAGGGGTTTTTCTTTCATATTTGATTAACCCAATTAATGGTGGAATACATACATACACATATATGCATAAGTTACCATTTGATAGTTAAAAAGAAATGTAAATATGTTCATTTTTTTAGGTGATATTTGTTATGCTATCAAAATAATTGTAATCACGAGGGTTTAGATTGGAATACAAAAGACTAGATTAAGATAAGTCCCATTATCATTAGAGGTTATATTTTTTCCTCATCTTGAGGTTTTTTCCATTGTAATTTTTGGTGTTAGTGATTGGTTTATGTTTATTTTATGCCTATTTGAGTTATATTTAATGCAATAACATGAAATTTATGATGCTTTATGGAGGAATGTATTGCATTATGTGAATGTTATGCTCAATTTATGGTAAATTGAAGGTTGTCACCAATGTTGTTGGGAGCTAGGTTAGTTTCATGTTGATATGTGCCCAATTTAAATACCCCTTGGGTTAAACACCAAATTTACTAGAAATATCATCCATGAATGCGGGGAATCATCCCTTATATTTCTTTATGAGGTTTTAATTGGAACATACATACATATATACTACCATTTAAAGGAACTTATACTTTGATGTTAACTATGTTGCATGAGAGAAAGCATGACCTAGATGAGAATGATAAAAATTTCTTTTTGCTAGTTGTTATTTGTGTTATATGTATAATTAGAAGATGTGTGGAGTTAGTTTTTCTTGTGAAAAGGAAAATGAGAGATTCTCAAGATAATGAATAAGACCTTGTATCTTAATATAGAAGGACGAACTAGGCTTAATATTTTACTTGGTTTAACTCAACATAATCTCCTTCCTATATGATATAAATAAATTATTGTTTTCCATGGAATATGGGGTGTACAAGTTGCATAATAATAATTTATTATCTCTTCATCTAAGTGGTTATACGACACCTATAGAGAGTTCAAATAAGAAATTGTGTAACACATAATTTTTTTAACTCTTTTTAAACATTTATTTTCATATATTAAAATAAAATAATAAAAATTTATATAAAGTGTTTTTTCTTGAATAAATAAAGTGACTGCGGCAATTATAATGACTCTTTTGGATTTAAAGACGCAACTTGGATAAGAATAATATATGATCTGATAATTTGGTATTCCTAACTTGATCGTCTTGGAGACACCCAATTAAAAAAACATACACAATCTGTCTTGAAATTTGATCATATGTATATAAAAAAACAAATTATCATCAAACTTAGGAATTAGCTCAATTTATTGGTGCAATGTTATTAAGATATTGTTGATATTGGAGGCACTTTATAATTTCTTGGTTTAATTTTATGAGGTTAAACATATTAATTTATGTAGTTTGCTTTACACTAAATACCATCTTCAAAGAATTAATATTTAAAAGTTTTTAAAAATTTTATTTAAAAAAAATTAATAATTATCATTAAAAAAATATATAATTTATTAATATAATAAAAATTTATATAAGAGAAAATCACACAATTATAAACCCCCAAAATTTAATATATTTAAATTCTCATAAATTATATCAATTATATATATAATTTAATATATTTAAATCTTATATTTTATAAAAGTCAATCGAATATTTGTATGAAAAGAGGTAACTATTAAATTCCCATAAATTATATATATAGTTTAATATATTTAAGTCTTATATTTTATAAAAGGAGGTAACTATTGGTAAGATTTTTCTTACAGGTAGAAATAACCCAAAAATTGTAATATACTTAAATTCCCATAAATTATATATAAAAGTCAATCCAATATTTGTATGAAAGGAGTCATATATATATATATATATATATATATATATA